>SNQJ01S0082383.1:35202-51192 GCA_010110895.2 Picea sitchensis
TCTATGTCTTCCTCTCTCCCCCTCTCACACTCTATGCATTCCTCTTTGACCACCCCCTCTCTTTTTATTCCTCTCTCTTTATATCACATTCTCATACACTCTCTTTGTACCCCCCCTCTATTCCTGCCTCTCTCTCCCTCTTAGAATCTCACACACTATAACAAGTTTGGTACACTGCAAGAAAAGAAATGGCCTTGATCCAAACATGGAAAGACCTACATATAGACCTAGACATAGAAATACCTAGACATCCAAGGAATAACAATACCTAGGCCTAGACCATAGACAATGACATATAACTATACAATGTATTGGGATAGGATATTGGGACCATTTTTGGGAACTACGTAGTGCACACAAAAGAATGAAATACAATTGGCACACTTTCAGGACCAATGCCTACAAAGGAAGGAATACCATTGAAGGCGTTAGGAATTTTTGGGACCATTGACGAGGGATAATCCCTATTGTTATTATATAAATATGTAAGGGTTTTGGGATAGAGAGTAGTGGTAGTCGAAGAGTGATATGAGCGAAAGTATGCAATGTATGTGAGATATGTAAGAGAGAAGTAGTGAATCTATGTGACAGAGATAGATAGAGAGATACAAGAATGGAAAGGGAATAATGAATGAGCATAGTGCACATATTTTGTAATGAATGATTCTGAATAATATAATACGAAGTCGATCATTGTGGATGTATCCCATCTTGGGTGAACCAAGTTAAATATGGTGTCTTTGTGTCGTGTTTTTTTTTCTATTTATTGTGCACATATGATGTATGTTTGTTATCTTGAATATGTTACCCATTATTATGTTTGTGTGCACATGGCATAAGGTATAATTAATTAATTCTAAGTGTAATGGTTATGAGGACTTCCTCTCATCCCTTCTTGACTACAAAAGCCTAGTTCCCGTAGTCCTGATATATACCTTGGGTGAGACTTCACCTGCTTGTGGGTGAGGACGAAAGGGTCAGTATCTGAGGGTTTTGTTGGTCAATTCATGTTGAAACCTGGGTCTTCCACTGCATGCCAAAAAATGGTTTTGTTATCGACACTCAGATCTGTGACTGAAGGGAACGTAGAGGAAGACTAGGTAAGAGATTGGATAGTGGTTAGAGGCAAAGGAACACAATTTTTCTAGAGATCAAAATAAGAACCTGTGGATCAACACATAATAGTGGCTACACAGGTACTATGTATTTATAGACTTACATGATATTTTATTTTCTTATTTCTCAATAGTATTGGCAGAGTGGTTATAGAGGTTATCTGAAAATAATGGAACATTCTACACTATTTTTCCATGGAATTGGACCCCTAAATTTATTCAACATGTTAATACCATAAGTAATTGTATCTCGCGCAGTTGATTTCTAGCTTGATAATGTATTAGGGGGTTATATTAATGACTTTTATATAGATTGTACCCAGTCATAAAGTATTGTTGAAAGAGAGTTATTTAAGGGTCCTCACAGAATATATTTGAATTCATTATCTACTTGGATTAAGATGTTGTTTTGTGATAATGAGGTTACGAAGTTGGAATCTGATCACCCTAGTAGCTAGGTTCCTTCGCACGCATAGTGGGACTGGGGGTTGACCGTGGGATGGTCTGAGTGTATGGAGAAGAGGGATGCAGGTAAGAATGAATAAGGAATCAATGGATTGGGAAAGTTGAGAGAAGAATAATGTTTGATGGAAGAAGATATTGGAGTGTTGTGTACTAGAAAATGATTTTGGTATAGTAGGAAGAGGAATATGGTTGATATAGAAGAGAAACATAGTGAGGTTGATGAAACAAATACTATTGTAGTACTCCAGATCGAAGGAACATCGTGTACAGAGGAAAAGGAAAAATATCATTATCTCAATCCAGTAGAAGGAGATCCATTACATCCCACTTAGGTGAGACTCTCCATCAATCCCACGACCCCAAGTGCGTCTCTAAGATCTGATACTTTGAAGGAAAACCCCCTTCTCTCCTGGGGATTTTGCGACCTCCCGGTCTCGGATCTTTAATCTCCTGAGCCGAATCATCTCTTTGGGCCTTGAATAGAACCTGAACAAATAATGCACACACGGGTCCCCTTGATGTCACCTGCAAGTTTGGACCACTTGCAACCCCTCTCTCTGGATCTTAGCAACACCGATTTTGAGTACTAGTCTCACGCTAGACTCTTTCTTCTATGTGACCGTGGGCTATCCCCTTAGTTCAATCCCTTCATCACTTCGAGCTACGACGATATTTACAGCTTCCACCTACGTTCCTCTCGGAACACCTTCCTCTAAATTAACGGGTCTCTGCCACGTGTCTCCCTAGATTTGACAGTCGAGATTTACTTTCAGGTTTCGCGACTTCGCAAAAATTCACTTACTCCACACTTACTTCCTCTAGAACTCAAACTTCCAGATTCTCTAATCCACTTCCATGTGTCTCCTTGCAACCAATGGTTAAGATTCACCTCGTGACTTCAGTTATCCCACCTCTCTATTACTTTGAAGTACTCTGAACTCTGAAATGCCGAAACACCTCTCGACTAGTCTTCGTAAAACTTCTCCTAGATATGACGATATGGAACGATCTGAATCCCTCCTGGACAGATCTCAATTCACTGAGTCTAGGAAACCTCAAGGGACTCCTCCCTTTGAAATAATTCTCGTCGAATATTCTTCCTCCTAAGATTGTTCCTCCTCGAACTCTTTCCTTCTTAGAACACTCCCTTCAACACTTAGTCGAATCTCATCATGTGCACTCTTTGCATTAGGTCCTCCTCTACAAATTTTCTCTCTGTGGATGGATCTCACTACCTCTCTAAACTTTTGAGTCAGAAGACTCACCCACGCACTCCTTGTGGACAACTTCCTTCAAGATATCTCTCCATAACTCCCTGAGTCAAAATAGACTATGTCACGCACACCTTGCGGACAGTATGCACTCCTTGCACACATAAGGTTCACGTTATCTCTTTTGATCTTATGAGTCTAAATAGACTCTGTCAACGCACTCCTTCTAGACACTATGCACACTTGTACTTTATCGTAGAAGAGAAATAATTGAAGCTTACCTAACTCTTCATACATTCATACATTCCACCATGTAAATGAATTCATAAACACATGAACAAGAAATAAAAGAGAATTGAAAATAAACAAAAAGTATACCATTCATTTATTCAGATAGACACAACAACACCACACATTTGGGACAATGCTCCTCTGTTAAATTCATTCAACTGAAATATACATATGTTCATATACTGCTTCTCGGTAGCTCTCAACTCTTAGCTACAATGGAAACCTATACAATAGATTCAACAACCCATCAACTATCAGCCTTCTCTGGGAAACAATACAAATCCTTTTCCAAGAGGGCTCTTCGAGCTCTTCCCTCCAACTATTCTAGAGTTATCCTATCAAATTAAAATATATCAACTACTTAGAATTTATTACAATAAATATTTATGACAGACAGATCAGATCGAACACATCGAATATGTACTCCACTCATCTACATTAAAATAAAATACATTCTCTAATGACCTCAAGAAACCATCCAACTCTACAGCATTAAATATGTTCTTTAATTACAATTCATTTCAAAATATTTGTGTGATATACCTTCTTCAAAATTTAAAATTCTTCAAAATGCACGCTAGTGCGCCTAGATTTCCTCCACTTGTGCTTTGTTGGCGATGCTCCTGCATCATACTCCTCTGGCTGAAAAATTCATGGACTCCTGTCCATGAGCTCCTGCACTGACCTTCCATGCTTATGGATGTTCTCTTTACTTACCCAACTGGAATATTCTATTGGTTGTCCTTTCCACTTTACCAAATATTCAAAATATGTTTTCCTTCTGGTCTTCTTACCAATTCGTCGATCCACGATCTACTCCATATGTGACTTCTCTACTACATGTATTTGATTTTTCCACTGGAACGCCTTCTGATTTTCAGATCCTTTGGTTCCATCTTCCCTATAAGGATACAGGTCTGCAATTTTGAATATGGGAAATATACCCACATCTTTTGGCAACTCTATTTCATAAGAATTCTCACCGAATTTTCTTAGGATTTTTCACGGTCCTATCTTCTTTAAATTTAGTTTATTATATGTTCCCCTTGGGAACCTATCCTTCCTAAGATGTGTTAGAAGTTGATCTCCAAATTCAAACTGAAGTTTCCTCCTATGTTGATCAGCTCTTCATTTATATTCATTGTTTCTCCTCTTCAACTTCGCCTTGATCTGATTATGAAGTTCATGCATTTCTCTAGCGAAGTCTTCAGCTCCAACGCTTCTAAGTTAACTTTGATCCAGATCTTTTAACTCTAACACTCCCCTCGGATTCATTCCATACACTATTTCAAATGGACTCTTTCCAGTACTTATGTTCACTGAGTCGTTATATGAAAACTCTATTTGTGCTAGAATCTGATCCTACTGGCTATGATGTTCAGTGACCAAACTTATCAGCAAATCTCCTAAAATTTGATTCAACACCTCAGTCTGTCCATATTGGAGGGTGATATGCAGAACTAAAGGATAGTTTTGTTCCCAACTTCTTCCACAATGTTCTCTAGAAATGACCAACAAATTTGGTATCCTTGTCTAAAACAATATTCTTGGGAAATCCATGGAGTCTTACAACTTCCTTGAAAAACATATTAGCAACGTGTGTTGCATCACTGGTCTTCTGGTATGGGATAAAGTGTGCCATCTTTGAAAATTTTTCTACTACCACAAATATGGAATCGATTCCTCTTTGTGTTCTTGGCAATCCCAACACGAAATTCATGCGTATTGCATCCCAAGGCCTCTCTGGAATAGGCAATGGTTGATACAACCCATTATTATGTATCTTCCCCTTTTCATACTCGCAAATATTACATCTTTTCACAAACCTTTTCACCTATTCTCTCATACCTGGCCTATAATACGAACCGTTCAATTGTGCAAACGTCTTTTCATAGCCGAAATGTCCAGCTAGAACTCCACTATTCATTTCCTTCAGCAAATTCTCCCTCATCAAACACTTTGGTGTGCAAAACTAGCATCCTTTGAACAACAACCCATCCTGAATCATATATTTGGCCCACTTGCTTCTGTCTCTAAGCACAAGATTTTCACATGCTTCATATGCTTCTTGGAAATCTGGATCATCATGATACATTTCCTTAAGGTGGTCAAACCCCAAGGTTTTCACTTGAAATTTCTGTAAAATTAGACATCTCCTGCTCAATGCATCATCAAGCTTGTTAGAATTACCATAAATATGTTTAATGAAAAAAGTGATATTTTGCATAAACTCTATCCACTTGGCATGTCTCTGGTTTAAATTATCTTGTTTGGTTATGAATTGTAAAGCTTGATTATTGCTATACAAAACAAACTCTTTTGGAACGAGATAGTGCCTCCATTTCTTCAAGGCTTGAATTATGGCATAGACCTCTTTATCGTATGTGGAATACTTCCTTTTAGCATCATTCAAATTCTCACTGAAATATGCGACATGCCTATTATCTCGTCTTAAGACCACTCCAATTGCAACTCCACTCGCATCACATCTTACCTGAAATGTTTTCCTGAAATCTGGTAATACCAGAATCGGTTATTCTATTATATTCTCTTTCAATATGTTGAAGCTCTTCTTACCCTCCTCTATCCATTTGAAAGACTTATGTCTTTTCTTCATGGTATCCATCATCTTTGCATCGATCTCACTAAAATTTATGATGAACTTCTGGTATAAAATTGTTAATCCATGAAAGCTTCTTACCTCAAATATACTCCTTGGTGATGACCATTCTCTACTTCCTTTCACCTTTTCAGGATCCATCTTCAATTCATTTGAAGAGATCACAAAACCCAAATAAATGAGTTATGTCTTCATGAAAGAGGATTTCTTTAAATTTATCAACAACTTCTCCTGCTATAACCTCTTCATCACTAATGTTAAGTTCCTCATATGGTCTTCTTCAGTTTTACTGAAGACCAGTATATCATCCAGATATACGATCACAAACTTACCAATAAAATATTTCAACACTTCATTCATCAACCTCATAAAAATAATCGGGGCATTTGTTAAGCCAAACGGCATAACAAGTGATTCATACAATCCCTCATTTGTCTTGAAGGTTGTTTTCCACTCATCACCTTCTCTCATCCTTATCTGGTGATATCCACTTTTCAAATCTATCTTTGAAAAATAGTTCGCTCCACTTAAAAAATGCATTAAGTCATCCATCCTTGGAAATGGAAATTTGTACCTAATGGTAATCTTATTTATGGCCCTTAAGTCTGTACACATTCTCCATCCTCCATCCTTCTTTAGACTCAACATAGTTGGTACTACGCATGGACCGAAGCTTTCTCTGACCAAAAATTTGTCTAACAAGTCCTGAAATTGTGTTTTCACGTCCTCATTCTCTTGAGATGTCAATCTGTACACTGCTTTGTTTGGCAGGATTTCTCCTGGTATCAAGTCAATGTGATGGTTGATACTTTTGATAGGTGGCAATGAGCTTGGAAACTCATCCACTACAATTTCAGCAAAATTCTCCAACAATTCCTAAATTTCCTCAGGCAAATCCTCCATACAAGTACTTGTAAGGATAACTTTTGGCTTCCTACCTATAACAAATTTCATCTCTTGTTCCTTCTAAAATTCACTCAGGAGTTCATTCCCACTCATGAGAAGTATTCTCATGCTGGCTTCTTCCTTCACTTTCTTCTCTTCAATTGGAAACAACATGTGTGTCCTACCATTCTTCTCCAAGGTATAAGTATTTTTTCTCCCATCTTGAATGACATTCATGTCATACTGCCACAGTCTTCCCAACAAAACATGGCATACATCCATGGGAATTACATCACATAGAATCTCATCTCTATATCCTCCTATTTTAAATTCAACCAGGCATTGTTTAGTTATTGTTACATGATGACCTTTATGCAACCATGAGAATTTATACGGTGTCAAATGTACAGTCGTCTCCATATCTAACTTTTCCACCATCTCTATGGATACTAATTTATCAGTGATCCCACTATCAATGCTCACCTTTCATAATCTATATTTAGTCTTGCACGTTGTCCTGAACAAACTTTTCCTCTGCACCGACTTTTCAACCTCTGGCTACGGCTTTAAGAGAAATTTATTCATCATCAAAGATCTCCCATATTTTGCGCCTTCTGCCTCAAGATATCGCTTATGCACTTCCAAAATGTGAGCTTCACCTCCTTTTTTCTTTCTCTCGGGACATTCCCAAGACATGTGTCCTACCTTTCCATAGGCATAACACTTTACTTCACATCCTCTACCTCTTCCTCTTCCTCTAGGAAAAGAGTTTCTACCACCACCATGTCTTCCTCGAGAAATTCCTCCTCTCTCAGAGTGACTATGTGGTTTCTCCGTTTCACCTTTGGGATTTTGTGTCTTGTCATGCGAAACTCCTTTTCCTCTGTTCAAACTTCTACCTTTGTTTTGTTGATTCTTCTTTCTAGCCAACTTCTCCTCCTCTTTCAGCACAATCTGATATGCATCCTCTATTTTCCTTACTATCATCATGTTGATTTCATCCTGGATTTCATATCTCAGGTCGTTGATGTACCTGGAAACTTTTTCCTCATCCCTCTCTCTTTGTCCAGCCCTGATGTTTAGTCTATAGAAATCTTTTGTGTACTCCTTCAAAGTCATTCCTTTATGTCTCAAGTTATGTAATCTCTTGAACAGATTTATCTAGTAGTCCTTGGGTACAAATTTAGCCTTTAGCTTGGCTACCATTCTATCTCAGCTCTTAATATTTTGTTTTCCTTTACTTCTTCTATCAACCTACAGTTCATCCCATGACAATGTTGCATGTCCTTTCAACCTGGTGTCAACATGTTTCACATTTTTCTCTTCATCAACATCTTCATGGTCAAAATACTTGTCCATTGCTCGTATCCAATCAAGCAATTCTTCAACGTCCAAATTACCTTCATACATTGGGATATCTATCTTTTCTCTAGTTCCCAACTTAATAACCTCTTTAATAAAGGGATATTCCACAACATCCTCTGCTACATCTTATTCAACGTATACTTATTCATTCTCTGCATCACTGGCGTCTCCAACATCAGGTGCTCTTCTTTGCGTTGTTTCCATGGCATCCAACCTTCCATGCAGTTCTCTCATTTCCCTTTCCACAACTATATTTGCTACAAGTTGCTTTGCACGTCTCCTAGGCGACATTTTGCTGATATATCTGATACCACCTGATGATATCAACCTACTTCTCTGTCTCCTTTTATTACATAAACCAATTCTGATGTGCTCTAATACCACTTTACAGAAACCCCTCCCTTCTCTCTTGGGTATTTTGTGACCTCTCGGTCTTGGATCTTCAATCTCTTGAGTCGAATCAGCACTTTAGGCCTTCAAAATACCCTGAACAAATAATTCACACACAGGTCCCCTCGATGTCACTTGCAAATTTGGACCACTTGCAACCCCGCTCTCTAGTGCTTGGCAACACCGATTATGAGTACTACTTTCACGCTAGACTCTTTCTCCTATGTGACCGCGGGCTATACCCTTGGGTCAATCCCTTCGCCACTTTGGGATCCGATGATATTTACGACTTCCACCTTTGTTCCTCCCGAAACACCTTCCTCCGAATTCATGGGTCTCTGCCACGTGTCTCCCTAGATCTGACAGTCAATATTTACTTTCGGGTTTCACGACTTTGTGAAACTTCACTCACTCCACACTTACTTCCTCTGGGCCTCTAACTTTTGGATTCTCTAATCCACTCCCACATGTCTCCTTGCAGCCAATGGTTAAGATTCACCTCATGACTTCAACGATCCCACCTCTCTATTACTTCAAAGTACTTTGAACTCCAAAATTCCGAAACACCTCGCGACTAGTCTTCATGCAACTTCTCCCAAATCTGACGGTCTGGAACGATCCCAATCCCTCTTGGATGGATCTCAATTCACTAAGTCTGGGAAACCTCAAGGGCCTCCTCCCTTTGAAATATTTATTGCCAAATTTTCTTCCTCCTGACCTTGTTCTTCCTCAAACTCTTGTCCTCTTAGAACACTCCCTTCGACACTTAGTCGAATCTCAGCCTGTGCACTGTTTGCAGCAGGTCCTCCTCCACAACTTTACTCTCTGTGGAAGGATCTCGCTACTTCTATAAACTTCTGAGTTAGAAGACTCGACCAAGCACTCGTTGCGGACAACTTCCTTCGAGCTATCTCTCCAGAACTCCCTGAGTCAAAATGGACTCTGTCATGCACACCTTGCGGACACTATGCAGTCCTTGCACACATAAGGTTCATGTTATCTCTTCTGAGCTTATGAGTCAAAATAGAATCTGTCAATGCACTCCTTGCAGACACTATGCACACTAGAAATTTCTCGTAGAAGAGAAAAAAATGAAGCTTACCTATCTCTTCATAAATTCATACATTCCACCATGTAAATGCATTCATAAACACATGAACAAAAAATAGCAAATAATTGAAAATAAATAGAAAGTCTACCATTCATTTAGTCAGATAGACACGGAAACACCAGACATTTGGGACAATGCTCCTATGGTATATTCATTTAGTTAAAATATACATATGTTCATATACTTCTTCTCGGTAGCTCTCAACTCTCGGCTACAACGACAACCTATACAATAGATTCAGCAACCCATCAACTATCAGCCTTCTCTGGGAAGAAATACAAATCCTTATGCAAGAGGGATCTTCAAGATCTTCCCTCCAACTATTCTAGAGTTATCCTATCAAATTAAAAGCTATCAACTACCTAGAATTTATAACAATAAATATTTGTGACAGACAGATCAGGTCGAACACATCAAATCTGTACTGCACTCAGCTACATTAAAAGAAAACACATTCTTTGATGACCTCATGAACAACACTTGTTTAGTTTTGAAGAAATATGGACCATGGATAATGTACAGGATGATAATATGAAAATCATATGAAGTATCATCCCACTGCACTTGTGGGACAAGCTAGAAAATTAGTAGAAATAAGGAAATCCTTGTTAAAAGTGTTCCAGAAACCAAAGTTTGAGTCACAATGTATTATGGAACTAAAAGAGAAAAAAAAGTTGCAGAATGAATCCGTATGGGATTTTGATCAGAGATTCAAGATATTGATGGATCAATTAACCTTCCAGATTCCATATGAGCATCATAGGGAATGGTTCAATCTGATATTGTTACCACATATCTGATTCCATTTGACGCAAAAAAATATTACGTCATATTTAGAATCGCTAGATATCGCCATGAAATTGGAGGTATCCCCTGTAGAATAAAATGGTGCAGAGATGGCTCGGGTCTATTCAGAATTAGAAACATTGACAATTCAGTTATGGTGTGAGATATGAAAAATGTTGGGTCATCACTCGACTCCTTGTCCTTTGATGCATAAGTATCAGAGACCTACTAAAAGCCTATTTTGTAATTTTTTTAAGTCACTGGGACATGAAGAAAAGGATTGTCGTACACTCGATCTTATGAGAGAACACACCATAGATGCATACATAGTTCAATGGGAAGAGGGAATGGAAGGATGAGTATCGTAGTAGAATACTCTAAGAGGATATATGTATCAAGGAGGAAGAGGAGGAATCGATAGAGAAAGAGGATTGATTATATGTTATAATTGTAACCATCCTGGGAATTTGGCACAATGTTGTCTAAATCCTTATACAACATGCACATATTGTAGACAGTTGGATCATGCGATGGAATATTTTCCACAATTGATCGTGAAATGGAAGGAGAAGAGGAAAAAAATGTTCAGATGATAGCAGTGTAATAGCACAATGATCAACCAATATTAGCATCAATTATGCATGGAGGATCAAGAATAGGAGTTGATGTGACAAAACAAGGAATATTGATGCCAATCCCCCTTCTCCTTGTGTTGCGCAACCTCCCAATCAAGGATATTCAATTCTCGAAGCTGAATTATCTCTCTGAAACCTTAATGGTCTCACTTGTAAATAACCACAGGTCTCTTCAGTCTTTCAGTGCAAGTTTTATGACACTCACGATCTCTCCCTTCGCAATACCAACCGATTAGTGTTCAGGCGCTAGCTCCTCTTTCGTTAGCTCCTTCCCTCATATGACCTTGGGTTATGTCCACACACAATTGCGGGCATGGTCGAAAGTGGTTTGGGATCAATCCACTTTTCTCCCTGCAATTCACCACTAAACGCCACGCGTCCAACTTGCAATACCACGGTTTCTATTGTGGCCCACTCCCAAGTTTTTAAATTTCGATCACCTTCCATCCCCACAATCCTTCGTAACCATTGATCTCACAATATCAATAGTGCTTCTGAATGGATGGCTCAGATATGTACTTTCCAAATCTATGGATCATATTTAACCCTTCTAAATCAACGGTTGTGATTTATTTTGTGGTTCAGACTTCGGGAGTTTCAACTTTCAACCTTTTCTTTCCTCTGAAATGCATGGATTCTTTCTGTGTGTCCTCCTGAATTGGACGGCTATAATTTACTTCAGACTATCCAACGATATACATTTATTTCGGCCCTCTGGCTCTCCGGTCTTCAGGAGTTACAAGTCTCAATCTGAAAATCTCGAAGTGATTTCTCCGGAGTTCATAATCTATTTCCACATATCCTTCTGGATTAGATAGTTCAGATCTCCTTTGGGTCTTCGACAATCTCTCCTCCTTTGTATACACAAAGTTTAAAGTTCATGAACTTTTCCTAAATCCAATGGTATGAAATAATTCGGCTCCTCTTGGATAGATATTGACCCTTCACCTTGCCCAACCTTCGCAAATTCATCTTCTGAAATATTTCTTCGACACTTAGTCGATTTCTAGTCCTGTGCACTCCTTCCAACCGACCTCTGCACTTTCTTGTGAGAAAAACTTGAGTTATTTCTCCAAGTCAAAGACTTCGCCTACACACTCCTTGCGCCTAATATGCACACTCTACATACAAAATTTCCATTCTATCTCTTCTGATCTTCAAGCCGAACAAGAATCTCTCACATGCACTCCTTGTGTTCAATATGCACTCCTTGCATAACTTACAGAAGATAAAACTTTAAACTTATTCAATTCTTCATAAATTCATCCATTCACCATGAAGATCATACATCCACAAAATTCATAACAAAAATAAACTTGTAAATAGTATCAACACCATACAATTGTATCAACTTCCTCTGTTCTATTCATTCGATAAAAAACATGTTTACACCTCTATCTCTTACATTCATTACAACTAGAAAACTTATCTAAGGACCCAGAGCTTCCTCATTCTTCTTCTTCCTATCTAAAATCTATCACCTTCTACTCTAGAAGTTACCTCCTCATCTTAATTAATGCAACCTAATGACTAATATGGACTAATATACCACACCTGTAATATATTACAGTCATGTAAGGATTTAGAATGATCCGTCAGTTCAAAACGATGGCTCAACTTTACATACAACTAATTAATTAACGATAAATTCAAAAAATCTCCACACCGCTACCAAGTTGGTTAAGAGTCGGTTTGGTTCTTTCAATACATGAAGTGTCAAGTTCACTTCCACCTCCACTTTTATTGATTTGATAGTGATGCTCCTGCATCATAGATTTCTTTTAACCAGGATGGATGATTTGATGGATTGTTTGAGTGGAGAAAGTTATTTTTCAAAAATAGACCTGAAGAGTGGATATCATCAGATAAGAATGAGAGACGAAGATGAATGGAAGACAACATTCAAGACAAATGAAGGTTTGTTTGAATGTCTAGTCATGTCATTTGGATTGACAAATGATCCAAGCACATTTATGAGGTTGATGAATGAGATATTGAAAGACTTCATAGGTAAATTTGTCATTTTATATCTGGATGATATATTAGTTTTCAGCAAAATAGAGGAAGAACATTTAAAGCACTTGACATTAGTGATGAGGATATTGCAGCAAGAAAAGTTGTTAATAAACTTGAAGAAAAGTTATTTTCTGAAGACAGAACTCATATATTTGGGTTTTGTGATTTCTTCAAATGAATTGAAGATGGATCCAGAGAAGGTGAGAGAAATCAAAGAATAGTCGTCACCAAGGAGCAGATTTGAGGTGAGAAGTTTCCATGGGTTAGCAAGTTTTTATAGAAAGTTTATCAGAAATTTTAGTGGTCTATGTGCACCCATAATGGACACTATGAAAAAGAAACATAAGTCTTTTAATTGGACACGAGAGGCTGACAAAAGCTTCAGAGTGTTGAAAAAGAAAATAACAGAACAACCAATTCTAGTTTTACCAGATTTTGGAAAAACATTTTAGGTGAGGTGTGATGCAAGTGGAATAGCCATTGGAGTAGTTTTGAGTCAAGATAATAGGTCAGTTTTTTATTTTAGTGAAAAGTTGAATCTCACTACGGACAAATATTCTGCATATGACAAGGAATTTTATGCAGTGATTCAAGCTTTGAATAAATGGAAAGATTATTTAATTCCAAAAGAGTTTGTCTTGTATAGTGATAATCAATCTTTACAATTTATTACTAAGCAAGAGAAGTTGAATCAAAGGCATGCTAAGTGGGTATAATTCATGTATAATTTTACTTTTTTCATTAAATATATTTATGGAAGTGCTAATAAAGTTGCAAATGCTTTGAGCAAGAGGATCTTGGTTGTACAGGAATTCCAAGTGAATACCTGAGGGTTTGATCACCTTGAGGAAATGTATCAGGAAGATCCAGATTTTAAGAAGGCCTATGAAGCATATGGAAATCCTTTGTTGAGGGATAACAACTCATGGGTAGAATATTTGATCCAGGATGGGTTGTTGTTTAAAGGAAGCCAATTGTGAATACCAAGATGCTCAATGAGAGATAATTTATTGAAAGAAAAACATAGTGGAGGCCTAGCCGGACATTTTGGTCATGACAAAACATTTGCATAGTTGAATAGTTTGTATTATTGGCTAGGTATGAGGGAAGATGTGAAGAAATTTGTAGATCGATGTAATATTTGTGAACATGCAAAAGGAAAGAGACAAAACACGGGTTTGTATCAGCCATTATCTATTCCAGAAAGGCCTTGGGACGTAATTAGTATGGATTTTGTATTGGGATTGCCTAGAACCCAAAAGGGAAGTGATTCAATATTTGTTGTAGTCGATAGATTTTCTAAGATGACACATTTCATACCATGTTAGAAGACAAATGATGCTACACACATAGCCAATGTATTTTTCAAAGAAATTGTGAGATTACATGGTGTTAAGAACCTGAATAGATATACAAATATAATCACCACAAAAGGCAAGTAAACATGACAAGATCCCTTCCATAATAGGATCCATTGTATGGTGTTTCCCTACCTCAAGGGTTTGATAATAATAAAAGAGATTTTGCATATTGTTCTTCTATATTGTTGTGTGGATCTATTGTGTATTTAGTATTTGTGGTGATTATATTTGTATATCTATCCAGGTTCTTAATAAGTGGTACCATAGCACTTTCCTTGGCAGACATTGTGGGCAAATATATTTAATTTTTGCAGATTTGTTTTAGGAGAAGAGAAAAGAGGGCCGCGACATTCCAAAATATTTTTGGTACATTTCTGTGCAAAATTTGCAGAAACAGGTTGTATATTTGCATTCCTCTCAGAAAAACACCCAAGTTATAAAAACAAAATCGTCCAAAACAGAGTCCGGGAAGTCAAGATATTGAAGTTTTAAAATCTACAATTTTCAGGGTTTTTTCCGTGGACAGCAACACAATTGTTTTTTATTTTTGTAGCAGCTGGAGGCCGAATTTGCCCAAACAAATTACAGATCTAAGTTCCTCTCACAATTTCACCCAATTTCAAAAAAAAATCAACCAAAACGAGTCTGGGAAGTAAATTTATGAGCATTTTAAATTCAACAGTTTTTTAGGGGTTTTCTAGAAAAAAACGTGATTTTCTGTCGTAACTTATTGTTCTAATTTTTGGGTTTTTTCATGATGGCTTCTGGACCGAAGATTTCATAGGTTTCTCAAATGGCTATTTCCTCTCAAACCCTCAAATAAATTCTACAAATTACTGAAGCATTCAAATCTCAATTGTATGACACATTGGATGCTAGATTACATGACCTTGCAGATGGCCTCAATGATAGTTTTCGTAGTATTCAAGATTCATTGGATAACATGCATAAGAGATTTCTTATGGCGGATATCATGGATGAATATAATCAATAAATATATGTTTGGTATGAATTTGAGGCCGATTGTGATGATTGGTATATGGATAGTTGTCATTTCTGGGATGACAACCACTTTCATATTTTATTTGATGACTCTAATTCACCTTCTGTAGAGAGCATCAATGTGACAAATTGAGAGCCAATGATTATTACCAGTGTCCATCCTGCATATTCTACAGTGGTATTATTCCTTCCAGATTGTGCTACGACCCTTTTCCACTATGTGGATGGATCTTCTTATTTGGATCCACATGACATGTGTCAGTCTTTAGAGCATCATTTTGAGTTGGTTATTGGGTTCCAAAATATTCCAAGGGGAGTTCACATGAGCACTTGGACATGGGACCCGAGATTACGATGGTGGTTGGACTACTTCAGCATGGTGGCTTTCCTTTCTACATGGGACCATCGTTCTCCAGTCTTCTTCAACATTATGGTCCACAATTATCCATGGGACCCTGGTATATGGTTGTACATCAAGTGTTGAGGACAACGCTTTCATAAGGGTGATGGAATGTTAGGTAGCTAGAGAGGTAGTAGTGGGGGTCCAGAGGGCCCATAGTGATAATAGTGGAGGCCATTCAATGTAAGGTGGACTAGGTCCACTATATTATTAAATAAGACCCACTATGGTAGTTAGATATAATAAATGGGTAGTTAGATATAATAAATGTAAGAGGACTTCTTAGAAGGTTCTACTTCTAGAAGATTCCTCCTATAGAATGTTCTTAGGTGATGGT
>SNQJ01S0082385.1:0-35182 GCA_010110895.2 Picea sitchensis
AAGGTATCCTAAGGTATTGAAAGGAATGGAAAAATCATTATGTTCAAGACAGCCAACAATGAAAGTATGAAATGAAGAGGATAGCATTGCAGATGCAATCGAAGGATTGGGACAAAGTCTCACTGCTAGAAAGAATGAATGTCGAGGATGTGTTACTCCAAGGGTGTGAATATTGTAATGTCGCTAGTTTTAACCCTTGGAATAAATTGAACCAAATTATGTATAAAAAGTAAATCATGTGAATATCGTAATAACGATTCCTAGTGTGGAACTCAAAGGCCAAGGCCCAACTAGTGACTGGATAAGCATGTATCGTAGTAAATGTGCTTAAATGGATCATGTGGTAGGTTGTCATGGTAGATGAAAGATTTATAATATTATTATTGAAAAATATTATATCAAGGTCCAAGCTAGTTGCTAAGACAACATGAATGAAATGGGCCATGCTTTCACCATAGGGGAAGAGGAAAGGGGGCCTAAGGGAAAGTAAACCCTCTATTTCCATGTTTCAACCTTAGATCTCACCCATGTGCCTTAAATGAATCCATCCACCCCCATTATCTCATTAAACCAATATTGAATGTGTGTGAGGTTGGTGGGGGGGATATTTCACATAAGTTATGATTTATATGGGCTTGAGTACAAGTGTAAGAGTCATATGTTCCCTTATGTTAGAATAAATGTNAATCCATCCACCCCCATTATCTCATTAAACCAATATTGAATGTGTGTGAGGTTGGTGGGGGGGATATTTCACATAAGTTATGATTTATATGGGCTTGAGTACAAGTGTAAGAGTCATATGTTCCCTTATGTTAGAATAAATGTTGACCCAAGTCCCTCAAACCTTCTCATATCCATTTGGAGTCCATGTGCGAGTGGAATTATTACTATAAGCCATTATGTTAGTAGACTATCAAGACAACCTGGACCAATTAGTGTATGAAGTGGTTGGGCACACACCTATTAGTGCAAGGTTCTTAGTGGAAAGGGAATTTGTGCTATGATGCTTGTTGGATCTATCAATTTGAGAATCATGCACCTTTTCATATGTGAGGCTTCCATGCATTATGCATGGTTCTAGCTAGAAAACTAGTATATCCCATGAGAAGGGATATTGGACAAAGAGAGTGGACTAGGAGGGAAAGAGTGAAAAACCCTAGACAAGAGTAGAAGGTTGTATAAGAGAGCCTAGAGGTTAGGTAGGTTATATAACCCCAATACCCTATGTATTTTTTCTCCATAGATTCTCTAGGAGTCAAGTTAGATTCTTGCAAGCAAAACCCATAAGGAAAATAATGGTTAGACTCTTGTTGTACACACTATGACACTAGTAAGGGGGAGGATTCCTTAGGGACTTTGTAGAAGAGAAAGGAATGATTCCATATATCTCTAGAATAGTGTGGGTCAAAGGAGTATATTTTCCCTAGTATTGTATGCAATGTAGAGATAGAGAGTTCCAAGACTGGATTGATACTGTAATAATTGTATGGAATTTTATGGTAAGAACTATGGATAAGTAGGATATAAAATAGGTATGGGTTGGGAAAGGAAGAACCATGAGCCTTGTTCCTTCACTCCAGTGGCCTCATATCCCAACATAGGGGTGGTATTATTTATTAATACATATGGTTTGGTGGAACGTTGCTTGTGTGTAGCTAGTTTTATAGACAAACTCCATTAAAGATAAGTATTTCTTGTACCATTATGAAAATTCATTGTACATGGTTATTTTTAGTTATAAAGGGATGGGAATGCATGTTATGTGTGAATGAATGAGTTATTACAAAATTTGGCCTTATGCACCAAGGAATGGGCATCCCATGTATGTATGAATTCTTTTCACTCATTCTTTAGATGCATTGTGCATGCCTTTATACTAATTATGAAATCCCATGGAGTTTGTCTTTGTTGTGGTATGATAATGGGTAAATGATTTTATGGAAAGATTAGACCCATAATGAATACACCAATTGTTGAGGTCTTGTATCATGGGTAATAACCATGGCTAAGTGTAGCATGGGGAGGGGCGTTTCCATAGAATAAGACAATTAGGACTCTCTATTACAAAGCTAGGTCATAATGGAGAATGTTGGAAAATTTAGTCATGGGGTTACCTTGGTTTAAAATTATATTTTAAGTGTTATTGGCATTATTACACCTAGGACAAGCAATGGTGTCCTATTGGTGCATGTTACAATGGTGCACCCTGTGGAGGAGGACCTTTATACTCCACAGTGATCTAGGTCATAGATATAGTTCCCAAATAAATGGTGGGGGTTGTACCCTAGGTAAAGCTACACAAGAGATTATCTGAAGTGGAGGCCATGAGATGAAGACACATGGTTCCCTTCTATTTTTTTGGGTCATAAACATACACAGTGAAAGAAGGGGGTCCTTAATCCCTACAAGAATCTAGACCATATTTTGAATCCAAGATCAATAATGGGGATAAGACTCATGGTGGATAATCCCAAGAAATAGTATACCTAAAGAGGCTAGGGGAGGAGACACCTAACAAGATCTAGTTAGTGAGATCAATATACCTTTGATTGATAGTGAACCTTGATCATTTAATGGTGGAGAATGGCAGTGGATGATTGACCCTATGGAATGAGGGTTCAATACTTAATATTTTAAGTTGTGGGTGGAAGACATTACAGGTCATTGAGTTGGTAATATCGATGGTGGATACAGATCTTGGAATAAAGATTTAATCCTTTGGAAACTCACCAAGTGAGACATGTGTCACCATCTAATTAGTGTGGTTTTTTAAAGTAACACCCTCGGTGAAGAAGGCCCTCTAAAACCACAACAATATCATCCATCCAATGATTTTAAGATAAAAAATGCAGAAAGAATCCCAAGGAGAGATATACAAGGTTTAATGTTATATGGCTGAGGGGTCCATCAAACTTGACATAAATGTGGACTATTGGATTGGAACGATCTATGGTGGAGATCTCCTCCAAGCATAAATTTTAAATTCATTAGTGGAATAGAAATGGGCCACTAGGCGCACCATGATTAGTGTAGCTTATAACATGTGCATCATTATGGTAGGGGTCTTACAACCCACAGTAATCCCAATCGTGGATGATTTTTGTGATCTATGGCTAGGGCTTCACCTATTGTGTGGCTTGATGTTTTATCCTTTTTGGGTCAATAAAAATGGGTTATAAAGTTACACTTGTGAAGATGGGGGGTCCTTTAGACCCAAGGAAAACATGGTCATTGATTAGATTCACAATCCATGGTGGGGAATACAACCATAGTAAAGAAGCTCGATGATCGATCATACCATAACAAAGCATCGTTTCCATCCAATTACAAGTTTCCACGTGGCAGGTATCATAGGCCCAATAAGGCCTAAGAATAAAGGAAAGAAAGGAAAATAAAATGAAAATGAGGAACATAAATAAAAATAAAAATATAAAGAAATGAAAGGGAAACAAAGAAAGAGAAAAAGGAAAATAATACCATGCAACCATACATGCATCTCTATAAAAAAAAAATTGGCAAGTACCCCAACAACAATACTAAATGGATTGGGTATGCATGGGAGTAGTTTATAGGCTCAATATAAAAGTGAATTCCACATTCAAATACCCCATCTCCTTAATAACATGAGAGAAGGGGTAGGTTACATTACACTTTACCATTTGACTAAAAGTGATGGACCAAGAAATAAAGTTTGCCAACAATGTTCATAGCCAAATAATCATACCGATTTAGGAGAAGCTTGAGATGTTCGAGATTTGAACTCTTGAAGAAATGTGTCTCGAGGCATAATTATTATAGACCAAAAATAGTTGGAGAGAACAAAATAATTTTTTTGATGTTAATTCTAATAGTGTAGTACCCCACACTTTGGCTCCTTGACAGATAATGACCTAGATCATGTTTTTATTTCAATTCAAGTAGCCTATAACCTATTAATCAAGGGGTTTAAAAGATAATTACCTAGATCATGTTTTTCTTTCAATTCAAGTAGCCTGCCTATTAGTCAAGGAGTTTAAAAAACTTGATTGCACTTATGAGATAATATAAACCTATATGTGTGTGATTATTGTGAATTTGTGTTATGTGATGTGACATCGTGAATTTGTTTATACATATTGCTTGTGATCTCAAAGTTAATTTATTTGATTTCATATTTGCAAATACATAATATTATGTGCTAACATGTATTGAATCCTATGTGAGGATGTTGGATATGATGATATAACTAGAGGACTCAATGGGATTCAAGTGGTGACAACACCATGCACTATTTATGATAAAGAGTAAACTATCATATTTTTATCATGTGATATGATGTTTTGACAAATTCATTTGGAAAGCATGTTGTGTAGGATATCCAAGTGGTTACTAATGTGGATATAGTTTGGTATGTGAGATATGGATGGTGATGGTTAAGTTCTTAAGGAAAGTTTTTGGTCCAAGTAGGAATGGTGTTATCACTCTATACATTTGTTCGGCTAATAAAACAAACGACAAAGGTAACCTACAAACCAACTTTAAAGCTGGGTGTTATTGGATAAATCGGTGAATGCGGACATAAACTAATCTCCCTAGATCCACCTAGATCTAGAACAAAAAAAGATAGGGCATGACGCTTTCCCTAAGTTGCTACCATTGAATGTACTATCAAAGAAGGAATGGATGACATACCTTTAGATATCGCTTACTTATATCTCTATTGTCCCTACTTCACTCCGATGCTCTTGTGAGATTAGATCTGCAATGACACAAACCAACCAAAGTGAAAGCAATAATTGTAGATTCAATGGAAACCTAAACATGTGATCAAGGAGTCGTGTAATAAAATGCTAATGATTTTATGGGAAAGAAACATGTCACTGTATCATATTAAGTAAAAGCAGAAGATACAACCAAATTGCCTTGATGTTGCAAGTTCCCTTTCGGTGATCCTTTGTTTCAACACACACACACACACTTGCTCCAAATTTGTATGAAGATGGTCCACAAAGCTTGATGGACAAATGGAGGCCCCAAGCATCAATTGTATCAGGATTGTTCACACAATATTCAGTCTATTCTTTCAACAATTCTTTGCTCAATATTGCTTAACCTTTTCCATGAGAAACCCATTATTATGTAGGAGAAGGTGAAGTGGTTACAAGGATGAGGATGATCCCACCAAATCAGAGAAACCAGTAAGATCACAACCATACAGACGCCACCTCAGATTCTAGAATATTCTCCTTTTAAAAAATTCATGAAACTTTTTCCTTTTCTTAGCTTCAAATGTCGCCGCACCTTGCCTATATAGCAGCATGCGAAAATCCCACGAGCCAGACATAGAGTAACCTACAGAAATCAAGGATTTTTGCACTATGTACCGCTGTTATCCTGCGACGTCATTCTAAAAATGTCCCTTGTAGGGGAAACACTTAGCCATTTTCCTCATGTCAAAGATTGTTTTGGAAGCCTAGAAACATGCCAGTAGGGTCATCATCAGACTGACCAAAATAATGTGTAACACTGGGTACTAGCCTGCTCATCTCAGAGAGGGCTCTCTCCTGTCACTTGGTATTTCTTTGACAATCAATGGCTAGCTTTTGTTGTTTGGGATTTTTTTTATAATTTTGCTAGCAAGGAAGGGGAGGGACACTCAGGGATATGGAGTCAAACTTCTGAAAATGAATGGAACCACTAACTAGTCGATAGAACTCTCTACAGGATAAAGGCTAAATGAGGCTATAAATATGAGTTATAATTTGTAAATTTGTTGAGTGTAGGAAGAAAAGAAAACACATAACTGTATCAGAGCATTAAATAAATGAATTCTAAATTAGTTAGGAAGAACTTAACACAGTTTAAATTGCTTCAGCTGAGAGCATCACAAGATGAATTATGGGCCTTTGACTGTCCAATTTAAACAGAAGACAGTGAAAATGAAATCAGAAATATAGGAAATACATACAAAGAGAGGAGACAAAACTCAGATCACCACCAATAGAATATTTTCATGGAAAATTAAATACTTTTGCATGTGTATTCAATTCAACTTCATAAAATTACATTCAAGTTCCGAATAGCTAGAATTGTTCCCTTGCACTTCTTCCAACCCCTAATACATTTGGAACTCCTAGTATTTATACAAGTTGAGTTCCTTCGGTTTGAAACCGATTATAATGATTACAGAAAAAAATGCTTTGGCTTATAAAACCGATTACAATGATTAAATTTAAACATTTCAATTTTGAAACTGATTACAATGATCAACAAGAAATGCTTCATGATCTGGATTCTAGCTCTTATGGCGTTTCAATTTCTTTCCTCGCCCTATGACTCTGTCTCAACCCTCTGTGTGATTTGTTGTCTTTCATTTACCTCTCGACATCATTTACCAGGTCCTGGAACACTGCAATTGGCCTTATCCAGCCGAATTATCTCCTTCGATTGCAAGTTAGGAGATGCTCTGTCTCAGTTATAATTTTCTACCTGAAAATGAGTGGAACTGGCAAGCCGAGTTAGTGTGTGGTTGAGTTGAAGGTGTAAGATGATATTCGTGCCAAGTTCTAACGGTCTAGTGTTTAAAAAATAATAATCAAATAATTTAAATGACTAACAGTCGTTTTTCAGGGGCGCGAGGAAGTGTTTTTGGGGAAACTCGCTTCTTTCCTCGAAATGAACCTGGTGGCGCCAGATAGCCCCAAATGAAACCCATGGTTTTAATTTCGGCCCTCTCTCCAAAATTATCCTCCACACATATTCTCCCCCCAAAATCATTCTCAATCGTTTCTCTTGGTATATCATGATCTGTGATGCGTCGGGCCCCACTACTTAGTGTTTCTGCTAGATTGAGTGCTTTCTTGCCAGATTTAGCCCCTTTTACTAGTTTATCGGGCTTCTAAACTGGTTTAGTGTCCTACTCTAGATTTCACATAAAAAAATTTAACATGTGATAACATTGTCTCCAACTAGGGATGTTATCCTCCCAGTGAGATAGCAAAGAACTCATAGACCCGGTGCCTGATCCATTGTGTTGGTACCAAAACATGTGTGTACCCTTCTTTGACCTATCACCAATGTCCACTGAAAACCAAAGTCTGCACACTGCTCTCAATCGAAGACTAAATGCTAAATACACCACTAAAATCTGACTGTACACACTACTGAAAACCCAAACTGAAAAATGCTTGACCAACAAGCTTATTCACACCTACCTACCCTAACTGTTGAAATGAACTACCAATCAAGTGAAATCATAATGCCAATGCAACCATGAAAGAATTTTATCCACTTTTTGTTTTCTTTGCACATGCTTGCTTCAAAGCTTGTTTACCAAGAATTCATTCAAAAATTTATCTATAAATTCAAATCTCAAAAAATTAAAATCATTGGGACTATTTACCGCCTCCAACAAAACTGCAAATATATCCTCTAAAACATGTCATAAAACAACAATCATGTTTCACCCATTCCATTGCATCCTTGTTTTCATGTAATTCAACCTGTTGATTACCACAAAGAGGCTGAAAAATCTGTTGAGACTACTAGAAATAACAATATTCTGAGTCAGAAGACAGTGTTGGCTGAAATGAAACTCCTAGTGGAAAACAATCCATATCTAACACTGATGTTTATTGACCATCATCTTTATTTCCAAGCTGGTAGTTGAGCACAGACTGCAAATCTGAACTGAAATAACCTTCCATGTAATCAACAACATAGTCATTCAATGCATGAGAAGGTTGGACGTCTTCCTCAGTGATAAAAATTTCCTCATGTAAAAGAGTGTCACTGTGAATGCAGTCAGACTTCCCTGCTTCCTCTGTTATCTCATGATTTACTTTCAATAATTCAAAGGAAGAAAAACATAATGGAAGATAATTTTCATTGGCAAGTCGACTTCTTTCTTCATAATCATCATGCCTGGAGGATTTCTGATTATAAAAAATTTTCTTCAACAATTTGAAAGAAGCAAAACACAATGGAAAAGTTCTTTCACCTGATTCAAAACTTTCTTCATTTTCTTCACTGTTGTCATATGCACATTTTTCGATTTCTTTGGATTACTGAACACAATCATTTTCAAATTTGGAAAGTGCAACTTATTTTTTTGAAAAGTCAACCTCATAGTCATCATTGTACTTATCATACTTAGGTTTTCCAAAAATATTTGTAATGTCATCAAACAGGAAAATTGAGACAGTGGCTTGTTCCTTTGCAGGCTAATCTGCAAATTTACATTTATGGATGTCATGAAAGGGATGAATATATGTATTAAATTGCTGCAATGAAACTCTTTATGGCAGGAAGATCATGGCTGATTTGGACAACAACTCATCATCATCTACATTTTCAGATTCATCTTCGACCAATGGCTATAATTTTGGATTGATAAACCTTCTGTGTAACAAGCAACAGGGTCATCAAACATATGAGAATATGGATGCAATTTCTTGTCAATTTGTTCCAGTGAATCAGTGTGATTTGGAATCAACACACATTCCTTTCCTTCAATTATGATCTTAAAATTTTCTTTCAACAATTTAAACGAAGAAAAGCATAAAGGTAAAGAATTTCCTTCAGCTGATTATGTACTTTCTTCAATTTCTTCTTTGTAACTGTGATATGTAGACTGATTGTTCTCATTACACTGCTGCAAAGGAACATTTTTTGATAGAGAACATGAAGATGGTTGTTATAGGAATTCAACATAATAATCATCATCATATTCATCATATATAGGAAAATCAACAACATCTTCAATGTCATCTAACAAGGAAAAGCTTGGGACATCAACCTGCTATTCAACAAACTAATTTGCAAATTCATTTTCTTGTTTTTCTACAAATGAATACATAAAACTATCAACCCCATGCTTATCATGAGATGGATCATAAGCTAAATTAACATCTTGTTTTTCAATAAGTGGAATATAATCCTTTGAAAAATAATTAGCATTTAAAAATTCAAGAGGACATATGGTATTATTAACCCTATGCTCAAGATTCAAATCAACTGTTTTCTGTTCATATTCACTGGCATGTTCTTTAGCATCTAACTCCTCATTTTGAATCTATTTACATGCTTGAATATTGTGTTGAATCTCCTGAGAATCATTAAACATTTGCTGTAAGGACTTATATCTTCTTTCCATTAGAAGGAAAGACAAATCTAGGTGAAAGGTTTTTGCATAATGGAGCATGGAAGCAACTTCAGTGGGTTGAATATATTTGGGAAACTTGTAATAAATAATGGAAAACCTTCTATTGAATGTATAAATAATTTCATTGCTCTACCTTTTCAAAGCATAGAACTTTGTAAGATGTAGATCCAAAAATTTCCTCTTGCCCCAAAATTTCAAAAAAACATTCTTCAATTCCTCCCATGAGCTAATTGTCTCTGGCTGCAAGTGTTTAAACCAGTCTTTTGTATCCCCTTTCAAGGATTGAGAGAAGGCCTTCATACAAACATCATCATGATCAATATCAAACAAATCTATAAAATGTTCAAAATCTTGGATGTGTTTTTCAACTGTGATGGCATTAGGTTCTCCATCAAACACAGGTAGGTACTTATAGTGCTTTGGAGGAAAATTGTGAAGGATGTGAGGTAATTTTAAAGGTTTGTATCCATGTTGAATATTGGAGGGTGTTGGATCAAGTACAAAAGGTGAGACATGAACCTTGATTTCATGAGGCTCATCAACTTGGCTATGGTCAACACATGTCTCAAATGGAAGATTTTGATCAAAATCAGTGATACAATGAGGAAATATATGTACAAATTTAAGAGGAGGATATACAAGTGAAATATTCTCATGATTATTATTTGAATGCGACAGGTAAAGAAAAATGTGTTTAGCATGTTCAGGAAAGGACAAAAGGTAATTAATAACAAAAAATATTTTGTCTTGGAGAAAACTCAACTTTAGGTACTTGTTTTCTCCCATGATGTCCTTTTTGGACAATTGAGAGGGGGTGGGGAATCAATTGTTACCATGCTTAAACATTTTTTATTCTTTTAAACTCTTTACAAAGCACTCAATGGAAATCAAAATAATGCAGGGAGGTAAGCAATAGAATATTCAACATCAATCACACACATGAAATATACAAAGACAACTATTTCCTGAGGAAATTGTTGTGAGTGGGAAATCCCCCTACGGAATAACATTAAGGGTTTTATCATGCATGTAGAAATGACCTAAAGTATCCTACTTTTTACCATCATCCCAATCATATACCCCATTATTCATATGCAAATACAAGGTGAAAAAGATAAAGTTATTATACCTTAGTATCCGTGTTTAATGTCGATCCTTCAACGTTCGATTGTTCCTTGACTGCAAATCTCCTCCCAAAACTGACCTGCATTCATAATCAGACAAACAAAGAACTCCAAACATGCATTTGATCTATGAACTAATGGGTTAGAAATTATATCAAAATATAATCAATATTAAACATTAAAAACCTCATATGGCGGGACGAGAAAAGTACTTCTTTTATTAATCTCACAAGAATACCTTACAATAGTGAGATCGACCACTGCTCCTTGAATATGGTCCTAGGCTCCTCTTCATTTGTGATCCAACTGCTTTCATGTATGCTTGAATTCGCACAATGGTTGCAAAAGGTTGGGGAAAAGGGGAATACAAAATCGAGTAGAGTTTCTTTACTATGATTTTCCTCCTTTCAAATGGGACCCCTACCCCTTCTTTTATAGGCTAGAAAGGGCTAGGTATTTGGTCAAGTGACCGACTATGGGTGGTCAAATGGTTTAGGTAACTTACCCAAAACCGAGTGTTCCATCTGCAACTTTCTATTTCTTGTTCTTTTGTCAGTATACGCGGCCTGTAGTGGGTCAGATAGCGTATACACACGTGCAGTAGTGGAGCAGGGCGTGTATGCCTTCAAAAAGGGTGTTTTTAAGAAGTTGTTCAGTAGTGGCTTGGCAAAAATTGGAAAATGAGATGGCCTAATGCCAGGTAAGTATGTCTGGTGAAAATTAGGGTTATAATAGATGCCCCCTAATGTGTGAGGTGAGAAGAGCATCTTATGGCCGAAATACATTATCAATCTTTACCAACGTACAAAACAAGTGAGCCTAGAGACCAGAGTTCGGGAGGTGCCATCTGCACAATAACAATTGTCTCACCAAGGCGGGCATACCCATGCTTGGGATGAAATAAAATCATGGCTGCCAATCAAATACACTGTAGATCCATGTCACATAACTATATAAAGTGTATCCGTGAGAAATACACAATGGATCTACATCTCGAAATAAAAAAGATATACATGTATAGTATCCATCTTCCAGAATCTAATAAGGCCTGATGGCTAGAGATGAGGCCTTCCGAGCTCGAGAAACAACTTCAAAATATTCACAACTTAGGTAGGAGTGTAATATGAGTGTACGACTTCACTACCTAGAGGTCTTCGACGGCTTATCAGGAACAGACTTAGAGGATCTTGATGATCAGGAAGAGGGATTCATTGATTTTGAACAAAGACTTGATTGGGCTTACGAGATGGTCGGGCATGAGGGCAAGAGACAAACTGTAGAGGGGCCGAATCAAGTTTGGTAAAAAATCCCCTTGGATAATAGCATGATAAAAGATGAGACTCAGGTAACATGGTACTTGAAATAAGTTTACGATGCAGGAGGCAACGCAAACTCTCCAAATGTTTGGAACAATAACCAAATGGAGGAGGACACAAATCTATGTAGAGATGCAGAGGCGTTCATGCTGGAGGGACAGTCATTGACTCCAATGACTGAAGATATCTACTTTTTGACTAGCCTCTCATGGAGAGGGGAACCAATCAAGTTGTGCACATTTCCCTCTGGGCCTCACAACATAGAGGAGTTGATTGAACTCCATTGCGAGGCTGGCACAGATAAAGTGGGTACACAGGTGCCAATAAAAAATATTTCTAACCTATCACTGAAAGCGATAGTTCTACTCATTGGGTGGATTACTGGATCCTCATCTTTACATCAGGCTTCCTAGGCACACATGAATTGTACGATTCAGTGCTTAAATGCACAAATTTTTGACTGGAGCACCACATTAATAAATTGTATGAAGAGGCAACTAAGAGAGTGTCGTATGCGGAGGCACAAAAACTTTAGGTTCAGGAATATATTGTGTTCCTTTTTCTTTGAGAGGGTACCAAGTCTTAATCCTAGAGAGACCATACGAGGTCATGAGGCCTCTCTCCCAGTGTTATGAAGATGGGAGGTATTGTTTCCATGACAAGGTGGGGGGAGAACTATTGAGGCTTTTGACGACAAGTTTTTTGCTTGATGGGAATGATAGATTCAGACCATAGAGGACTACCCCTATGCTGGGATCAACTATTCTAGAGATCTTGACATGCCGATACCTCTCAGAGAGGAGCGAGGAGAGATGGGTAAGTTTGTTTTTTCAAATTTATTTGATTTTTATGTCTTTTTATATATATCATTTTTTTGTGTGTATCAAAGTATTTGATAGTTATGTGTCTGTTATGTGCAGACGTAGGGCAAGTGCATCCAACGAACTTTGCAAGGACCAGGAGGTGTCCTCTACTAGAGGTGGGACCAGCCGTAGTCGGTGGGCCAACAGTAGTAGGGGGACCTCTAGCTGAAGAGGCTAAGAGAGTTTTGAGATGGGTGGAGCAGAACCTTACCACGCTCACTTGGATAGTCCCTATGGCAGAGATCAAGGATCTCCCACCGTCCATGCAAACTCACGTTGTTCAGGTACCACGAACTTGGGTCCATATTTTTCGGCGTCTGGCTAATGTTGTTGTTCACTATGGCAGGGCCAATTGGCCCCACCCTTAGCTTAAACTAGACTTATTATGTGCCGAGGGCACCTTTTGCATATTTTTTAGGGCATAAGCCCATTGACTCTTTACTGAACACATATTTTTGGAGGTGCTCGCACCCACTTATGTACTGTAACACTTTGTGATATATATATATGCGTATTTACATCTTATTGTGTTTTATGGATTACATTTATTTACAAATGTATTTACATGTGTGTGTGTATTTTTCTTACATGTGTGCAAGATGCCAATCTAATATATGATTAGCTAGAGTATTTGTAACTTGATTTAATCTCCTAGGAACATGGATATACGTAATGTAATCAAAGCTTTGTTCTAATATACGTATCCTAAGGATCCGTTAGTGTAGATTAGGATAGTATATGCGGTAAACCCCATTTAACTAAGACACAACCAGTTGAGCGTCTGAATAGACCCGGAGGTGAGAGATACCATGCGACAAAGTGTCATGAAGAAAAATTATAACTGCGTTGTATTCAGTGACATTGTTTGTGGTGTCGCCTAAACATATACCTCCTGAAGATAGCAACTGGCCTTGAGGTGTGAAAATCACCCAAGCTGTGGAAGAAAGCCTCTGAGTGTGTCTGCTAGCATCGTCCATGAACCCAACGAACACCTCTAATTCACTTGACATCTGCCACAGTGAAAAAGATAACATTAAAAACGACACGTCCATAAAAACAAAAGACGAAGCTAAATAGTAATAGTACAAAGACTATACATATGTTACAAATAGTCACCCGAGGCGACCTACCTATGAGTAATACTTCTTGAGGTAGAGACCATTTCTAGGCTTTGCCAAAACATTTCCCTCAAAGTACACTAGATGATAAGCGCCCTTCTGTAGTACTTCTTTCACGATGAAAAGTCCGAACCACATGGGTTTGAACTTGCCTGCCCCGAGGGGGTCCTTATCTTGGTCATAGACTAGGACAAGGTCGCCTTAAGAGAAAATATGAGGGTGAACGGATCAATCATACTGACACTTGACTTTTTGTTTATGAGCCTCATTAGACAAGGACACATCACGATGTTTCTCATTGAGCTTCTCGAGGTATAGTAAACGCTCTTCAAGTGGTGATGTGTATGGAAATAACTGTACTACCAACTTTAAAGATGGGATTTGGCACTCTATAGGCAAGATTGCTTCCATCCCATAAACAAGTTGAAAAGGTAAGAAACTAGTTGCAGTCTTAACAAACGTTCAGTAAGCCCATAATGCCGAGTATAACATCAAATGCCAATTTGACTTGGCTAAATTGATCATTCGATGTAGAATGGTCTTAAGAGATTTATTTACAGCTTCCACCTGACCATTCGCTTGAGGGTAGTAGGGTGATGAATATTCTTTCCGCAACCCAAGCTTTGATGTTAAATCGATCATCATTTTTTTTCTGAAAGTGACTGCCATGGTCAGTGACAATCTCTCTTGGGATGTTGAACCTTGCTACTATCTGGTTGAATAAATAGAGAGTTGTTGTCTCCCTGTCATCCTTGAACGTTGGCATAGCTTCGACCCACTTGGTGAAGTAGTCTACTGCTATGATGATATAACGGTGCCCCCTTGATGAAGGGGGGTTGCATGTAGTATAATCAATCCCCCACTCGATGAAGGGGCCAACGGTAATGACGAGAAACATGGGAGCTGGGTGTGCCCTCATCTTCCGAGAGAAGACCTGACACAGGTGGCACTTCTTGACCGATTCAACACAATCTTTGATTAATGTCGACCAGAAGTAACCGGCTCATAGAATCTTTTGGGTTGTTTCCAACCCAGACAAATGACCGCCACATGCTCCAGTGTGGCAATCGTTAAGCACAATTTCCGCTTCTTCATGAGTGAGACATCGATGAAGGATGCAGTCTACCCCTTGACGATACAAAGTGTCTTCGAGTATGAGATATTTCTTGGCCTTATGGCATATACAACGACACTCATCATGAGAAGCATAGGTAGGACACTTCAAAGTCTGGAGATAGACAAGTACATCTTCATACTAGGGGTCCGAAGACACGATCAAAAACATGTCTCCTTTAATAGGTGACTCAACTGAAATTTCTGAGATGAGTTCCGTAAAGACCAACGACTTTTTGGATTTCACCAAAACAAAATCTAAGTCAAATTCCTGGAGGACAACTATCCATCTACTGATCTTTTTGCCAATTACTCGTCATGTCAACACGTACTGAAATGGATTCACAACGGAAATGATAGTGGTCTTGCGAAACAGGATATAATGGAAAAACTGTTGGACAACATGAACCGCTGCCAACGCAAGTTTTTCAATGTGGGAATAATTGAGTTCTGGTCCAGTCAGGCCTCGGCTCAGGTAGTAAATCACGTATTCTGAGAATGACGCATCCTCCTGAACCAAGACCATACCAATGGTCGACTCTGCCACAGCTAGGTACAATAAGAAATCAATATTATAATTGGGTGGCCGAAGCAGAGGGGCAGTCATGAGGGCACATTTCAATGTTGTGAAAGAGAATTGAGCAACTTCATCCCAATGGAAAGGAACGTCCTTCTTCAATAAACGCATGAATCCCTTTGTGATCTCGGCATAGTTTGCGATGAAACGTTGTAAAAAGTTTTATTTTCCTTGAAAAATTTGAAGCTGAGGGATGGTGCACGGGGGAGGCAACTAGACTATTGCCTCAACCTTCAGAGGATTGACCATGATCCCTATTTTTGAAACTATGAAACCTAGGAGACGACCCGATGTGATGGAAAAACTACACTTGTTTGTATTCAAGAGGATTCGATAGTAGCGACACCGTTCAAGGATAAGTCAGAGGTGTGTAGGATGATCATCTCTCTTATGAGATTGTGAAGCTAAATCATCAAGATAAGCCTTGACTATGTGTTTGAGGTCATGGAAAGAAAAAGACATGGCCCACTGAAACGTAGCGCCATCATTTTTCATACCAAAAGGCATCTTCCGATAAGCGAGTGTACCCCATGGACAAATAAAAGTAATTTTATGTTGGTCTTCGGGCTTGATCTGTATTTGATTGTATCCCGAAAAACCATCCATGAAAGAAAAGGCCTCACTACCTACACCTTCATCAACTATCTAGTCAATAAATGGCATGGGGAAATTATCTTTTGGGCATGCCTTGTTCAGATCATGGAAGTCTGTACATATGCGAATCATACCCTATTTTTTATTGACTGCCATGGGATTTGATGCCCATTGATTCAATTGGATGGGGTAGATGAAACCAACTTTACGTAGCTTCTCTACTTCAGCCTTAATAGCTGCTTCTTTCCTAGTATTGACCGGACGAAGCTTCTGCTGGAATGGCTTAGCATCAGGATAAGTCATGATTTCATGTTCGAAGATTCTTGGATCTATGCCTAGAATTTCCTCGTAAGACTAGGCAAGCACATCGCAAAATTATTTAAATAAATCCATGTAAATTTGAATCTCCTCAGGGGAGAAATCTGCTTTGACAAAGATATTCTCCACGACGCCAGGGGTTACGGAGATGTCAATATGTATCGTTTCAGCTATTGTTGCCATATTTCCTTTAGCGTAAACAACGTGCATTGCCAAAGGATTGATAGGACAAACTTTATCTCCATTCATAGTCAGAGTGAATTCTCTTGATTCAACGTGTCTTAACTCTGGGAGGAAGTAAGATCTATGATGAAGATCATCCCAGGGTCTGTCCAGACTAGTGATTGCCTCAATAATCACCTCGTCTGAAGGCAAGACTAATTCTAAAGAATCTATATCAACAAGGGAACCTTGAGCCCAAGTAGGCTCGAGCACCGGATCTAACTCTTGTGCTAGAGTTGGATCGGGGTCGACAGAGGCTTGTTGAATGATCGAGTATGCAACTTCTATCATCGACAAAGGCATGGTCATGCCATGGTTCTCTGTCCCTTCCATCATGGTTGATGGGGAAGGAAGAGTCCACGGATCGTTAAAGTATGTTGTGCGAAACGACGTGATTTGAAAGATCTCGGCCCTAGGCTGGTTGGGGACAACCGACATGTAATGGACATTGTTGGTCGGAGGCAGGTAATCGAAAAACAGAGAAAAAATTTTGATGAAAAAGAAATCTATGCTGTAATCAAACCTAAGCTATAGACTTCTATGACAGAGACCAAAACTAGATCAAGAAAATCCCTGAGAGGTGTGACTCTTGATAGGGAAGAGGATGAGTGCCTCTTCTTACAAGAAAATTTTCTCAACAGGTACGCTACTGACAGTTCAACAGCCAACGTATGCACGCTGGCTTTGCAAGGTCAGGACACGTATACACGCATGAAGGCCCACTACAGGCCATGTGCACCTCTACAACTCCTCAAAAATGAAAAACAAGCAATCAAGCAATGGCAGGGACTACTGGTATTGAGAACCAGAATCCCTTGAAGACACAAAAACTTACATTGACAGAAAAAGATCCAAGGAAAATTTCATAAAACAAAGCTAATCTGAGGTTATAGCTACAAACTGCAACAACAGAGACCAGAACTAGATCTAGAAAACCCTTGAGAAGGATCACTTATGACAAGGAAGAGGATGATTGCCTCTCTAAAAAAAAATTATGAACTCAGGCACACAACTAACACTTTATCATCCAACGTATGTACATGGGAAATATAAAGGTAGGGTGAGTATATATGCGTGCAGGCCTTGTACAGGCCGCATATACCTCTATGGCTTCCCAGAAAAGAAAAATCAGTCAAGCAAAGAAAGTAGGGAGTACTGGTATGGAAGACCAGAATCCCTACTAGCTAAGACTCTTGCAGAAACTCGAAAAAAAGGTAATAAAACCAATTCAAAACACCCAAAATGTATCCCCCAAAACCCTAGATATTTCACCAGTATGGTCACCAATTCTGTTGTGGGTGGGAAATCCCCCTACGGAATAACATTAAGTGTTTTATCATGCATGCAGAAATGACCTAAAGTCTCTTACTTTTTACCATCATCCCAATAATAGACCCCATTATTCATATGCAAATACAAGGTTACAAAGATCAAGTTACTATACCTTAGTTTCTGTGTTTGATGTCGATCCTTCAACGTTCGATCATTCCTTGACTGCAAATCTCCTCCCAAATCTGACCTGCATTCACAATAAGACAAACAAAGAACTCCAAACATGCATTTGATCTATGAACTAATGGGTTAGATATTCTATCAAAATATAATCAATATCAAACATTAAAAACCTCATATGGCGGGACGGGAAAAGTACTTCTTTTATTAATCTCACAAGAATACCTTACAGTAGTGAGATCGACCACTGCTCCTTGAATCTAGTCCTAAGCTCCTCTTCACCTGTGCTCCAACTGCTTTCATGTATGCTTGACTTAACACAATGGTTGCAAAAGGTTGGGGCAAAGGGGAATACAAAATTGGGTAGATTTTCTTTACTATGATTTTCCTCCTTTAAAAAGGGACCCCTACCCCTTCTTTTATAGGCTATAAAGGGCTAGGTATTTGGTCGAGTGACTAGCTATGGGTGGTCAAATGGATTAGGTAACTTACCCGAAACTGAGTGTTCCGTCTGCAACTTTCTATTTCTCATGCTTTTGTCAGTATACGCAGGTTGTAGTGGGTCAACTAGCATATACACACATGCAGTAGTGGAGCAAGGTGCGTATGCCTTCAAAAGGGGTGTTTTTAAGAAGTTGTTCAGTAGTGGCTTGGAAAAAAATGGAAAATGAGATGGCCTAATGCCAGGTAAGTATGTCTAGTGCAAATTAGGGTTATAACAGAAACCCATAAATGGAAAAACCTCTTCTTCTTGATATGATAAGTAATATTTATTTTCTGTAAATTATCATTCTTATGAGCACCAACTCATTGTGAGGATACCACCTCTGTTTTGCATGCTACAACTTGTTGAGAAAACCAACTCTCTGGTTTCTCTAGCACCCACTAGAAGGAAGCACCAACTCCCTGGTTTCTCTAGCACCCACTAGAAGGAAGCACCAACTCCCTAAGTGTTCCAGAACCAACTGGATGGAAGCACCAACTTCTAATCACATAGGCACCAACCTGTATAATAGAGAACAATAGTTCTCCCTTGCACCACCCTGCCACCTTGGTTTTTCTTGATGCAACCAGATGGAAGCTACGAATCCATGTGTTCAAGAACCCACTTGAAACTATGAGGACACCGATCCTCCCTAGCACCTTCGTACCACCCTGAAATATAAATATTTTCTTTCTACGACTTTATCACAGTGATACAACATTTATCTATGGCTTACTAGTCTCATCACTATTCTTCTACACTGCTTTTCTATGCCTGCATCAGTGTCTCTCTCCTCACATTTGTTGTGCTTTCTTTTCTTCTCTCAGATATGCATTTATTTTCCTTGCTTCTTATGCGCTTTAGCTCCTGCACACCGCATGAATAACACTCTACAACCACGCTCATCTCTTCTATGTTCTGCATTTTAATACTCTTTGTGTAACTTCTTCATCCTCCATGCGCAGTACCTCTACATGCTCTTTACAATGTCACTGTTCTTCCCCTTATGATTGTTTACTGAAACTCTTCCTCACTCCTGCATAGCTCGATAGCATAATCACTTCACTTCTTTTTTCTGCATGATTTTCTCATGTCGAGTCATCTCCTGATCATCATGGAAACTCTGCATCTTCTCTGGCGGTTTTGTTCCCTGTGAGTTCATCATCAATGGTCGTTATGATGAGATTCCTTAGCTTTTATGGAATTCGAGACTCTTCATCTTATCTGTCAGTTACAGCTAGTCAACTATGGCTTCTTTGGCTTCTAATGCCCTTCCTTTGCGTGACCACTGGCAGTGACCAAGCGCTTATTCAAAAGGCACTTCCCGATTTTTATCTAGTGAGCACTGGCTCCATTTCATGATATGAACTTGGGCTATGAGCTTCATGTGATCAAGTGATTACAGGCGCATCCAATGGTAGTTTAGACCAAACTTCTTTTTTCCCCACAATTCACCACAAGCCTCCACATGTCCTTTCTCCAAAGCTATGGTTTCGATTGTGGCCCGCTTACAAAAAATTAAGGCCCAAGCATGTTCTGGCCCCGCAATGGAGCACGAACGTCGATCTCATGATATTGATGGTTCTCTTGAATGGATGGTTCAGATCTGTCCTCTCAAGTCTACGGACCAAATCCCTCCTTCCTCCATCAACTACTGAGGTTTCCTTCGTGATATGAGCTCTGGGAGTTTCAACTCTCAAACCCTGTTGCTGCTGACTGGATATCTTCCAGAATGGAAGATCTGCTAACATTTGTCCTCTTCAATTGACAACTCTGCCTTATTTACTTTGTCCACATGCAATCCTTGGTCTCAACAATCAGATGACATGTGTACTTTGTGACATGGTTTCCCATATGCCCTTTGCTAGCGTGGTTTGCCACATTTCCTTAAGGACGAGATTTGTTAACGTAATCTGCTGACTTAGATCTCCCTGATCTAACGGCCATTGTCTGATCTCCAGATCCGACGGTTGACGGAACTTCGCATTTCAGGGATTTCAAATCTCAAACTTTCCTGAGTGTAAACTCCTCGCATCTTTATATCCAAAGTGAATGTTGTTCATTCGATTAGGATCTTAGATGGACAACTCAATCTTTCTGCGATGCATCTCTTCTATCTTATCTTGTCCTTCCACTCGAAATTGATCTGACGGTTGATGAAACTTCACATTCTAGGAATTTCAAACCTCAAACCTTTGTTTCTTTCGTACGACAATCTCCTGGAGTTGATGATCTGTAGACACTTGTCTTCCAGATTCTACAATCAGGATCTCCTCCGCAATTTTGGCCTTCGGGACTTTCAATTATCAAACTTAGCTTTCTCCCAGATCATTTCACCCAGATTCCATGATCCAACTACACATGTCCCTCTCGGATCAAAATTCCTTGTTCACTTCAGGACTTCGACACTTCGGCCTTCGGGATTTCATCGTTCCAGATCAACAATCCACGCTCTCCCTTTGATCGATGACTATGATCAAATCATGACTTCATGTGTTGGGTGTTTGAACGTGAGCCAACCCTGACTCTTCCAACTCTCGATATCCAGAATACTCTAGATCAATTGCCCACAACCCTCTGCGATCCAAAAGTTCAGATCTTATCGGGACTTCGTGTTTCGCGAAGTTGGAGGACTACTCACCTCCCTTCTCCCGACTCTCGATTTTCTGAAACCTGCTCCAAATCAACAACCCACATGCTTCTATGATCCAACGGTCCAAATCTTATCAGGACTTCCCGTTTCGCAAAGTTGGAGGACTACTCACCTTTGACTGTTCCAGCTCCCAAGTCAGTGAAATGATGATCTCTCGTCACATGTCCTTTGGATCCAATGATTCATATATCATCGCGATTTTGCATTTTGCAGAGTTAGAGGACGGATCTCAGCCTTATCCACTTCACAGTTATACTGGATCTGATGACTGCTGGTCCTCAGCACTCAGATCCAATGGATCATATCTGTACTTCTCCTCTACACTTCCTCTAGTCACTCGACTCTGATATAATGAACATCGGGTATTCAGGAGTGGTGATCCAATGACCACTTTCACTCCTCCTCCTGAGCTTTGGCTTTCTAAAATCTCTAAGTGTCAAAGGCCACAACCTTTGATCCTTCTGTAAGCCTTGATGTATGGGATCTCGTCTACGCATCTCAGAATGCTATCTCTCCTGAGCTTTGATCTCTGCATAATGTTTGCTTCTTCACTTGAGCTTACGATGTTCTTATTTTTCCATCGATGCACACTATGATCTTTCCATCAATGAAAAGCACACTTTGCCTATACACATTCCAAAGTCGCTGTTATTCTTTCCATCAATGACAAGTACACTCTGCCTATAAACATGCCAATAGTCCTTTCATACCTCTGTCAATGGATCTCATCCTCCAATGGAGTCTCAGAATCGCATTTGAAGCTCTATTGGAGTCGCCATGTGGAAATGAATAGCCTCGTGTTGTCTGACCTTTGTCCACCATCAGAAATCAGGTCTAAACCTTGTCGTTTCTCCCAGGGAAAATGAAATTTTCATCCTCGACAACGGCGCCAGAATGTTAGCACTCTATAAATTTGTTTGAATGATAAAAAAAATGACAGAGGTAACCTACAAACCAACTTTAGAGTTGGGTACTATCCTGCTCAACTTAGAGAGGGATCTCTCCTGTCACTTGGTATTTCTTTGACAATCAATGGCTAGGTTTGGTTGTTTGGGGGATTTTTTATAATTTTGCTGGCAAGGAAGGGGAGGGACACTTAGGGCTATGGATTCGAACTTATGAAAATGAATGGAAACACTCATTGGTCGATAGAACTCTCCATAGGATAAAGGCTAAATGAGGCGATAAATCTAAGTTATAATTTGTAAATTTGGAGAGTGTAGAAAGAAAAGAAAACACATAATTGCATCAGAGCATTAAATAAATGAATTCTAAATTAGTTAGGAAGAACTTAACAAAGTTTAAATTGCTTCATCCGAGAGCATCACAAGATGAATTATGGGCCTTTGACTGTCGAATTTAAATAAAAGACAATGAAAATGAAATCAGAAATACAGTAAATACATACAAAGAGAGGAGACAAAACTCAGAGCACCACCATTAGAATCTTTTCATGGAAACTTCAAGACTTCTGCATGTGTATTTAGTTCAGCTTCAGAAAATTACATTCAAGTTCTGAATAGCTACAATTGTGCCCTTGAACTTCTACCAACCCCTAATACATTTGGAACTCCTAATATTTATACAAGTTGATTTCCTTCGGTTTGAAATTGATTACAATGATTACAAAAAAAAACGCTTCGGCTTTTGAAACCGATTACAATGATTAAATTTAAACATTTCAATTTTGAAACTGATTACAATGATCATCAAGAAACGATTCATGATCTGGATTCTGGCTCTTCTTGCATTTCAGTTTATTTCCTCTCCCTATGACTCTATCTCGAACCTCTGTGTGATTCGATGTCTTTCATTTACCTCTCGACATCATTTACCAAGTCCTGGAAAACTACAATTGGCCTTACCCAGCCTTATTATCTCCTTCGATTGCAAGTTAGGATATGCTCTATCTCAGATATAATTTTCTACCTGAAAACGAGTGGGACTAGCGAGACGAGTTAGCGTGTGGTTGAGTTGCAGGTGGAAGACAATATTTGCGCCAAGGTCTAACAATCCAGTGTTTAAAAAATAATAATCAAATAATTTAAATGACTAACGATCATTTTTTTAGGGTGCGAGGAAGTGGTTTGTGGAAACCTACTTCTCGCCCTGAAATGAACCTAGTGGCGCCATGTAGCTCCGAACGAAACCTGTGGTTTTCATTTCGGCTCGCTCTCCAAAATTATCCTTCGCACATCTTCTCCCCCGTAAATCGTTCTCAGTTGTTGATCTTAGTATGTCATGATCTGCGATGCATCGCGCCGCACTACTTAGTGCTTCTGCTAGATTTAGCCCTTTCCTGCCAGATTTATCCCCTTTTACTAGTTTATCAGGCTTCTAAACCGGTTAAACGTCCTGCTAGATCCTGAAATCTAAATTTCACATAAAAAAATTAACATGTGATAACATATGGAAGCAATATAACAAAGATAATTTATCATCTTAAATGGCCCAACAACTATGGACAAGTAGATATCATATCCCCTTAAATAGTGTGGATATCATCAAGATTGTTTTTAGGGGCATGATCACATAGTCATCTCCTCTCCACTTACCACTCCATTAAAATGGACGATTTGTGTCACAAAGAAAGAAGTTGTACGGATAATAAGTAGTCGTATAGTTAAAAACTTTCTTAGTCACCTAGACTATGTGTGGATAGAAGGGTGGATTTATATGTCAAACTTGAAGGATGCATTTCCAAAGGATAATATTTCACAAAGGATAAAGTGGAAACCTACCAAACACAGTCTAGAACATGACTCTTATAGCAATGCCAGAAAAGGTCCATGTTTAACATGATACTAATGCATTAATCAAGATCCCAATTAATTTTTATATGGAAAGGGATGGCCATTAATATTTGGTCATTCAAATCAAACCTAGATTCTACAATGCATGCATATTATTTAGAGAGGCATCCCTTCAAGTGGGTTGAAGTGACCATGTGAATAAAATAACTCTGATCCAAAAATGGACATTGAATTTACATCTAAGGGTGATCCTAATTGTGACACAGATTGACATGCAATTTCAAAGGAACCTCCATTGGGATTTCTCCCTTTGGTTGAGTGGAAGTATTTATAAAGAACAAGGGGAAACAATATGTCCTATTACTATTATAGAGTGAGTAGAAGCACCACATATCTACATGTTTGTAGCTTTTGTTTAACAATTGGGACAAATAAATAGCATGGCTGAGCATCGTTGTGTCTAACTTCTCTTATATAGTTTAAGGGTTCTCCCATTTTATATTAGACCCTCCATCTATATCAATAGATGTTACTTCCACAAAGAATGTTATTTTTGTTGTACATCTTATTTATAATAATATAGTTTTCAATGTTTTATTTTTTTTTAAAGGTAAGGTGAAGTTGTGATTATGAAAATATATAAATAAATATTCATTATCATATATCATTTGAGGATTATGAAAATTTTAGGAATAAAAAAACAATAATATGTAAGAATGCTACAAAATACACATCGTACATATGATAATATTGGGATCATAAAAAACATAACTTAATGTGTTGAAGGGGAGTGGTATGTCATCCCTCAAGTTGTCGTCTAAAAGAAAATTGAAGTGCTCGCTAAAATGATTACTTGAGTTCAAATATCAATCTCAGTAGGCATGCTCCAAAAAATCTATATTTAATACTAGGTGGGAGTCTTGGTGACCTTGAAAGNCATGTTTAACATGATACTAATGCATTAATCAAGATCCCAATTAATTTTTATATGGAAAGGGATGGCCATTAATATTTGGTCATTCAAATCAAACCTAGATTCTACAATGCATGCATATTATTTAGAGAGGCATCCCTTCAAGTGGGTTGAAGTGACCATGTGAATAAAATAACTCTGATCCAAAAATGGACATTGAATTTACATCTAAGGGTGATCCTAATTGTGACACAGATTGACATGCAATTTCAAAGGAACCTCCATTGGGATTTCTCCCTTTGGTTGAGTGGAAGTATTTATAAAGAACAAGGGGAAACAATATGTCCTATTACTATTATAGAGTGAGTAGAAGCACCACATATCTACATGTTTGTAGCTTTTGTTTAACAATTGGGACAAATAAATAGCATGGCTGAGCATCGTTGTGTCTAACTTCTCTTATATAGTTTAAGGGTTCTCCCATTTTATATTAGACCCTCCATCTATATCAATAGATGTTACTTCCACAAAGAATGTTATTTTTGTTGTACATCTTATTTATAATAATATAGTTTTCAATGTTTTATTTTTTTTTAAAGGTAAGGTGAAGTTGTGATTATGAAAATATATAAATAAATATTCATTATCATATATCATTTGAGGATTATGAAAATTTTAGGAATAAAAAAACAATAATATGTAAGAATGCTACAAAATACACATCGTACATATGATAATATTGGGATCATAAAAAACATAACTTAATGTGTTGAAGGGGAGTGGTATGTCATCCCTCAAGTTGTCGTCTAAAAGAAAATTGAAGTGCTCGCTAAAATGATTACTTGAGTTCAAATATCAATCTCAGTAGGCATGCTCCAAAAAATCTATATTTAATACTAGGTGGGAGTCTTGGTGACCTTGAAAGAACACATTTGATTTTAAATATATGTAGCAACTTTGTCAGATAGCCTTACTTTTAGAAAAAAAAGTTGGGTGAGGAGAGTGGGTTTGGCATGCCATTTCATCATTTTATTTCATACCATGCAAATGGCCCATGGGACATAAACTTCCAAGTATATCCCAAGTGTTGTTCTAGTTCCACGATTCATCTATTGAGAATAGTTTAGGATGCATTATTTAAGGAGTGTTCAGGTCTAAAGATCATTTATAGATCCACCTTGATATAATTGTTTTTAATGAGAATGGTGTGATATTAGTGTTTGTAAACTAATGTTGATGGAATCAATGTGCTTTACAAGGAATAATGCAGTTGAAAATGTTCTTCTAGAAGTATTTGAGGACCAAATAATGAGTGTTGTTGCAATGGAATTTTTTAACCTAGAGAATGTCCAGGCACACATGTCATGCTTAGGATGAACTATAGTTATATGTTTATATAGTTATATGTGTATTGATTTGAGCCTTATCAATTTTGGACCAAAGGTAAGATTACCTCATAACTCTCCTTTTAGCTTTGTTTATCTTAGCTTGTGATAAAAATGTATAATATAAATTAGAACACAATACTTCAACTAAATTTGATAGCATCTCATTTTTAGGTCCTTGGACTTCAATATGTTCTTCACAAAAAATCAAATACACTTTATATTTTTAGTATCTCTTTGTTTCATTGTGAATGGTTTTAGGTCCTTGGACTTCAATATTCTCTTCACAAAAAATAAAATACACTTTATTTTTTCAGTATCTCCTTGTTTCATTGTGAATGGTTTTAGTGACAGAACACAAAAAATCAAATACACTTTATTTTTTTAGTATCTCCTTGTTTCATCGTGAATGGTTTTAGTGATAGAAAGAGCATTGCTCAGAAATTGAAAACTACTTTTATTTTTATTTAAATCATTTCAAAAATAAAAATTGATAATGGAAGGGAATGATGTTGATTCTCGATGATAAAAACATGAAACAAATTCAAACCATACCAACTAACAACTTTTTCGTAACAAATTCCACTATTGATTTGTTGGAAACTTTAACTAATTATCAACATATTAAAAAAACTTTTTTCATAACAAATTCCACTATTGATTTGTTGGAAATTTTAACTAATTATCAACATATTAAAAAAAAGTGTTTCGAAGCATTGAATATAACATGCTTGTCAACCCACAAAAACTAGAAAAGTATTAAGTCATATCACTATGGAGATGATTTTATAAAAAAGGATTTTTCACTGCTTGCGTTGGTTTGAACGTTATGTGCAAAACCCAAATTCTCATCTTACAAACCATCAATCATTTCCAACCCAATTCTTTAAGTTTCAACTAGTCTCTCAAGGAGTAATCCTTAAATATGCATAAACAATGTTTCCAAGTCTAAGATATTAGACATGCATTATTACAATTACTATCATAATGAGTGGGCCAATGAGTATCTTTATTGCTCCAGTAACTTCACTTTTGAGTCGAAATCTCCAAATATATATCTAAAACAAATATGAAGTTTAATTCGCTGAATTTAAACATGACTCGTTGGGATATGTTTAGCACTAAAATTGTATTTACTCCTTTGATGTTGCGTGCCATCATTATAATCTCTCTATTATGTTTAGCACTAAAATTGTATTGACTCCTTTGATGTGGTATGCCATCATTATAATCTCCCATATGTGTAACACGCATAGAGATTATAAAGCTAATTATAATTTTTCTATTATGTTTAGCACTAAAATTGTATTGACTCCTTTGATGTTGCATGCCATCATTATAATCTCCCATATGTGTAAAGCACATAGAGATTATAAAGCTAACCATGGACAACCCAAAAACTCAAAGGTGCAAGTACATATATAAATATTACATAATTTGCTTGGACATCTTTCCTTTTTGAGGAGGCTACATCTTGTAGGGAAATGAGCCTAAGCATACTTGAATATTTTATATGTATAGTATCAATTCCTTTTTATAATGAGCTTCCCATATATTGCAATATCGATTTGATGTACATAAAATATCCCTCCAAAATGTAGTCTTAATGGGGATATCCCTCATCGAAACCCCATCTCTTTTCATTCCCTTTTATGTGTTGGTTTGTACCCATGACCTTATTCACCATGTGAAATTCATTGTTGATATCATCACATCAGTTCATTCCATTGCTTTAGTTACTAGCGTGCTTCTCTCACTACATTTAATATGGAAAATGTGTTCTTATAAATTCAATGAATGTGTTTCAAAAGTAGTCAAATCTCATTAACACAATTGGATTTTGTTCCGTAAGGAAGTCAAGGGTCGAAACTCATGGTAATTGGGAGGAGACAACCAAAAAAATCTAGTTATGTTAAGGGTTGGTGTGTTATGAACCGGGTGTGATCCTCAAGTGATTTTGACAGCTTAGATGCTCCTGGTGTGCGGTTTCTTAGACCACAAGTTAGTCCCACATGTAACGAACATGCTAGCAAACAAAAAAAGGAATGTGTTTCAAAAGTAAATCCTCAAGGACTCTAAAACACTACTATATCTAGTTAGTTTATGAATATATCCTTCAAAGAATATAGCAATGCATACTACAACATATAATGTATAGATGTGTGTTAATCGTTACAAATCAAATTGGTTTAGAGATGAAGGTCTCTCAAAATTAATGTCTCCCCATGACCAAGCAAATGAGACTACATATATGCATCAAAAAGAAAGTTTGAGTTCCAAAGACTTTCTTTGAGGTTGTAGAGGGTGTTGTTTTCTTGTAAAGAAAAGCAATAGTGTTAGTCAAGAACTAACATACTCGAACTAGCACTCATAATAATAATAGGGCCCCCAACCAGAGAACAACTTGGTGCAACACCTCCCAGAGAATTCCATTGAGTCCTTTGACTAGCTCTATGACTAGTTCCTATCCATCTTCTCCTTGTGGGAGGGCCGATGTGTCTTTCCAGTTGATTCATTGGAAACTATAAGGGTCCTCTCACAGACTCCCACTTGGGATATTCACTGAATTATGACCTGCCGACAAGCAAGAAAATTATAAATGATAAAATAATAAAATGAAAAAATGAAAGCATCTACCAATTGAAAAACCAAGAGACCTTGGTGTTATATATGGCCCATCCAAAACTTGTGTTTCAATTACATCATCATTTAATTATCATTGCCTCAACGTTAATGTGGTTGGTTGAGGCTAGAGCTAATCCAATATACATTATTCATTCATTTTATGGGTTGTATATGTAGGATGGGTTGAATATGTAGGATAGAGATAAACTTCAAAATTTAGCATTAACATATGAGAGGTTCTAATATTTCCGAAAATAACAATGCTTGTGAAATAATTGTATTTTAGGGTGCTATACTCCAAGATGTCTCTCAATCCATATGTTACTTAACATAAAGCAGTGGACAAAGGAGAAACCTTGAACCTTTCCAAAATCATATTTAAAATAATTTGATATAAATCACTTAGTTAATAAATCCTTTTGAAAAAAAAGAATTCTAACATCACTCTTTAAACAAACCTAATTAAATGCTTTAACTTAATAATCTACTAGAATATCTTGATAAATATGGATGTTAAGGTTTTTGCCAAAATTTTAGAATACACATTAAGGTTATTGGACTACCTTCTCTAAGAGTAATTGAACCACGGTTAGATTAGGTATCAAGTTGATCCATTAAATTTAACATAGCCATATTATTAAGATTTTTGAGATACATTTTAGATAATGTTCCAATTTTTTGAGATACATTTTGGATAATGTTCCAAAATTAAGTTGTAGCATTTTTCATTGCCGGGAACCACCCTCCATAAAACATCCATCATTTCTGAATATGATTAAGCACATTTTTATTTTAAAGAGATTTGAAGGGACATCAAACAAGGATGCATCCCAACAACCCACCCACTTTACAAGGAACCTTTTCCCAACACTAGCACATGAAAACAATTATATGTTTAATCAAGCAAATTAATTATATATCAAAATAAATTAATTAATAAAACGTCAAAACTAGCTTGGTAAAGATTTCTAATTCCACCAATATCTAAAACTTAATGACACTTTGATATTTGATTCTTCAAAATTAAATTTATGTTTATACCTTGTAATTCTTTTTATAAGAGCATTGTCATCTTTGAGCAAGTTCAAACAATATTAATTGCATCACATATATAATTTATGTTTATACCTTGTAATTCTTTTTATAAGAGCATTGTCATCTTTGAGCAAGTTCAAACAATATTAATTGCATTACATATATGTCTTCAAATTTTACTTGTAAATTGGGTTTAGTTTGTGTGGTTGGGAGGAATGATCGTATTCAATTCCCAAAATATTACATTTTAAATTCATAACCAGATACCAAATACCGAGCTTTAAAAATTACACTTCAACTGGAAAGCATGGTTATTGGCATTTTCTTGCTCTGCAGTTTAATCAGAGTTCGCAGCTGAATAAAATTGCTAAAAGTTGTATGGTAACTGAATCAAGGAGAAAAACTCAGTTGGAGGGGAAACTTCTGCTTCCGTTGATGCACTACCGTAATACTAAAGTTGTCTGCCAAGTTCAGATCAGTCTGTCTACAAGCCAAACCATTCGATCAAGAAATTTATTTGCCATTACAATCCTGCATATAACTACTATTAGCCACTTCGAAGAATTTCAAATGGATAGCGTTTTTGTTGAATCGGGAACAACTTCCGTTGTGTCTTGTGTTTTGTCCAGTAACAATTTGATCCGAAGGACGGCCAATCCTCATCCTAATATCTGGGTTTATGATTTTGTGCATTTAAACCGCCTTACGCTCATGTGAGTAAATTCTTCTTTTCATTTCAATTCATTGCACAATTTTTATGTTAAAGTTTCATGACCATAATTTTTCTTTTCATTTCTTATCAAACGAATTATACATATATTCTAACGCTGATGGCTTGCGTTAATTGAACAAGATCCTAGTTACAGAGAACATGCGAAGACACTTATTAGCGAGATTAAGGTGATGCTTGGTGCTGCGATTGGAGGTGGATAATTAATGACGACTCCATCTGCTTATGACACAACATGGGTAGGGTGAGTAGTTGTAGAGAAAAGTGGAAGTTAACATAGCTTTCAGAAGAAATAGCTTACAAAGAGACTAGTTTCTGGCTGATGGCCACTCTTACTGTTTGTCAAGTTGCCGGACATTGGAAAGTTACAAAACCTGATTCTCATTCTAAGAAAGCTAGCCCCCCTTGATCTGATCAAACCTATTCAATTTTCTCAGATCTTGACATTATTGTGTACCTTGCAATTCTTATTATAATGGCACTGTACCTGGTAATACAAAGTCACTTTCAATCAAATTTTAACCTAATGAAACTTTCTTGGACGGGATTAAGCATATCTCTGAGGATCACCCACTTCATCAGAGGTCGAGATGTGTGTGAAATCCGAGAGGGAGGTGATCCCAAATTAATAGAGGTAAGTGTATCTGAACGATTATGCAGTTGTATGAGATAGGGTTTCCACGGGTGCAAATTTCCTTGCTAGCGTTCTTGACGTCGCCCGGTGTGACCAACCCTTAGCTCCATGAAGGATATAGACATGGAAGACGATGTGGAAGATTGACCCTCTGACATCATGCTACAAGATTCCCAGAACGAATCGCCAGATGGCAGGCATGCAATCTTAAAGAAATCTAGAGATAACGTTGGGTCTTTATGGGCCTCGTGAGGAGAAAAGTAGGAGAGGAGTGATGGTAAAAACTCGTATCTTTTTCGAAGAGCTAACTCATTTGTTTGTTAGTGAAAAAGGATCTTCTCAATGCCCGGATGCTGGTTAAGAAAAATTCTCTTGGATAAAAGTGCTTGGAACATTAGATCCACTGAGATAGTTTAGAATAAGAATAAATTAATAACTCAATGCCCAGATGTTGGTTAAGAAAATTTCTTTGGTATAAAAGTTCTTGGAGCATTAAAATTTCCTGGAACATTAGATCCAATGAGCTAGTTTAGAATAAATTAATGCACACTTATTGTATAGGGCTTTAACATCATTTATTTAATTTTTATTGTGAAAATTATTTTAAAACATATAAACCAATGGACAATGGCCCTAAAGTTGCAATGTTTGCAAGGATCTTAAAGTACACTCCAAATTACTTTGAGAATGTTCTGATTTACTCACCTAATCTAGCTTATTCATCGACTTCATGATGTCGATCGAGACTCGTAGGATTATAGGTGTACAATAGACTGATGATACAAAGGCTCTGGTTTCTCTGGTTTTTGTAAGTGTTAATCACATAGAACGATGTGCCCTTGCGAACGAAATAAATCTGCCCAGTTTCCAATTCTTCAATCAATTTCCTGTTCTATACCCAAATACCCACTCAATTTGCCTTTCCCTGTATATCAACAAATCGATAGAATCGTGTGAAAGCTAGAGTATTAATATACAATGTTATAAAACTACATTGCTGGAACTTTTTTATTATTCCAGACTTTCATAGGAATACATGTACCAACGTGCATCCATGTATTGAGGAAGCATGATAGAGTTGGGGTCCATTTCGATGAAACTAACTTCGTAGTTGTGCAGCTAAGGTGCACATTTTGAATTCTCCCTGAAGGAAGGAACAACTATGATCCAACCTATTTCTGCATCTATATTTTCCCAATGCCTCTCCTTTTTTAAGATGAATTTCTTTTCACCCACCTCTTCCTCTTCATAATTATATGATGGCTCATAGATACGATACCCAGAATAACATCTAACCATTCCAAGGAAAACTTACAGAAAGTCGTGTTCTCCTTCATCAATAGAGTCAGAGGGAAAGTGATACAGTACAATCCAACAGGAGTCGTCAAAACAGTGAGAAATGTGGTAGTCTTTACACCTAGTCTATTGAATGTATAATGCACATTCAAAGGTTTGTAAGAAAAGCATGACAAAAGAAAGACATGGTCATACAACTCTGAATTACATCCAAAGGTTCAATATTATCATGAAGACATTTGTCGATGAAAACAAAGACCTCATCATGCATTGATGGTACGCACAATCGAACATGAACCACTCAATGATGATAAGGGTCCGTGGTTTGTATCGCTGATATATTTTATTCAAATAATTGCTTGACCGATTCATGGTATTCTCATGTTTTCTCTGGTTCTGAAACCTACAAAAAAACCTACCCAAATTCTAGAAATGGTTAGAAAATGATATTATAACACATTAATAATAAACTAAAACAAATTATTAGAGTTGTCCTTTCCCTTTGGAGTCTAAACCATTCGGTTGCAAAAAATGTCCTCGCTCGACAATAATAAACTGAAACAAATTATTAGAGTTGTCCTTTCCCTTTGGAGTCTAAACCATTTGGTTGCAAAAAATGTCCTCACTCGACCTCAGTAACTTCAATGCTTTGGAAACTGGTGTTGTTTTCCATGCTTTGAACTCTCTCAGACTTTACAACTGTCTATACTCATCATTCAAATACAAACTCCTTCCACTTAACGTGGGAACTACTTCCACTTAATGCAAGGACTTGTTGTTGTGCAACTTCCCTTGTTATATGAAGATTTCAAATTCCATTGACATAAATACTATGGATGTAGATCTCAATGCCCCGGTTAGACCATTCACAACATTGAAAGAGATGATCATGAAGAATAATAATGTAAGCTTGCAAAAACTTTGATAATCACTTAAATTTGTGATATCTCTAAATATTGTTTAAAGCCTATATCAACTAAAAAATAATATATTGTTCTTCCTTCAAAGATAAAATGTTAGATTTTAATGAGACTAATTAATTTATGACATGAAATGACACTATAATGGGACATTAATTATAGAAATTTTATATTTCAAGTGGAAATGGTCAATTTCAATAAAAAGAAGGAAATTGACTTCCACAAACAATTGAGATAATGGTAGGTTTTTTATTGGCACTTTGTTGCATACTAGTTACTCATTATCTTTCTAACTATGTATAAAAATGATTCATAAAAACTATTTATAATAATAAAAATTATGAATATGATTGATAAGAAGTTTTTTTTATAAATCTTTTTGAAGAAATATATTATCATTGTTATTTGATTGTAAGCTCCTTATATGTCTATGTATTGAGTGTTTATTTATATGACCTACTAATAAGAGAACCTAGACCACAAGGAGCCATACATCCAAATGAATTTTCTTCAAAGTGCCTACAACCTTGTATCATAGGGATTGGTGACTCTCATCTCTCTTAGATTGTAAACACAAGCAAAGAAGATTTCAAGAGGGGAATAGATGTAGGTTGGAATTGCTCTATATATTAAATTGATATGTAATGGAAGGACCTTTGTAAATCAAATTGAATTGTAATGGAAGGAGTTTTGTAAATTAAATTGAATTGTAATGAAAAGACCTCAAGAAAGATTAACAAACCCAATAAACTTAAACTGCTATTACATTTTAAGGCTATGATCTTTTAATATTTCAACTTCCCTCTAAGACAATAAGGGATGGTCAAAGAGTAGTTCCTATTGTGGAACACTCATGTTTAAGACAATAAGGAATGGTCAAAGAGTAGTTCCTATTGTGGAACACTTATGTTTAATTGTAGTTCAATCCTATAAGGGAGATATTACTCTTATTATCCTTTTCAAACACATGATTGCAACTCATTCAAAGGATGGAAAATGGAGCAACAATAATTCCAACGAAAATGGGGGTAGATTTAGAGTAGGTGCAAGGAGAATTATGAAAAGGTGTATTACTCATAATATAGAGTGGGTACGAAGGTAACTAATTCTCAAGATCCAAGATCATGGCCAACATTTGGAAAAACATAATCCATACTAACAGTATGACAATATGACCACATCTAGAGAACCAAACATTATATGCTCAAAATGGAAGGATGGTATAGACATTAGACTTTCTAGAGTTGAGAACCAGATTCTAAGTAACTTGGTAGCTGAAGAGAATAACACTTTACAAAACATCATCAAATTATAAATGAAATAGTGGAATTCAATTCAAAAAGCTAATAAGGAATGGAGCAATGCTAAATTATCAAATATCAAAGGAATCCCCTGTAAACTTGATGGAGCACAATAAAGTAAATCAACTATTAAATGGTCATTGTCCTCATTAACAAGCCTAGGTAATGATTCCATTACCAATTCAATTTATCACATATAAGAGGGATATGGAAGTTAAATGCACAAGAGTACATGCTGGAAAAAGGAGGATTATGGGTACTTTAATATCCCATGCAAATACATTAGGACAAGAAGATAATCAACCTCCAACACATGCAATTGAACCAAATATATTGTAGTGTACCATTTCACTACCCAGGTTTCCAAACCTCTCAGTTACCTTTCTATACATGAATGTTTACATAATTTGTACAGACATTATAAGCGCATGCACTTAACACAATTAAACACATTTAAATTACAGCGTGAAACATATCTGGTTATTGCTATAATTAAACATTCCATAGCAATCCACCGTAACTCATTTACACAGCGGAAAACATGATACATAAACAACATAGTCATGCCAAATGTGATAAAAACATAATTCAGATACTTATCTTTGAACAGC
>SNQJ01S0082385.1:35684-55422 GCA_010110895.2 Picea sitchensis
GAAACTTCAAGTTTAGTTATTTCGGGACTTCAAGTTTCGGAGTTTTGCAATTTTTGATATCGAGGTTTATTGTCCTCTCGGATTCCTGATCTCCGATATGCGTTAGCCCTCCAAGATAAACCCTGGCCGATGTGACCGCTGACTCGTGACCCCGGCCTTTTCCCTTATCGAGGTTCGGGGTTTCGCAAATCCGAATGTGCCAAAATGCTTGACAGCAGAATCCTCGATTTCCCGATTTTCGATGGACTCCGTCCGTGCTAGCCCTCCAGCTATAGCCTCACCATATGACCACTGCCTATGACTGTGATCAATCCTCTTATCGGGGTTTCAGAATTTGTGATGTCGCGATGCACATGCATTCACAACCTCCGATCCTTCGATTCCCGATGTTCTTTTACACTGGCTAGCTCTCCTGGCTCAGCCTCTGGTCCACAAGACCATACTATATGACCTCCACCCTACCCCGTCGGGTTTCGACGGTTTCAATGTCATGCTCATACGCTCACGGGATCCCCGATGGGTCCCAGTCATTGACTTGTCAACAGTCCTTTTGCCTGTTGCTAAAAATCTTCCACCTGTCCTCCTGACAGTCGGTGTGGCCCCACGCTCCTAGGCCTTATCGGGAAATCGTGTATCGCGATTTTCCAATGCATGAAATCTTTGCTTCCGGGATCTCCGATATCCTGATTCCCGATATGCCGACGCGCCTTTTTGGTTTTAACTCTTCGCAGTTAAGTCAGGTCCAGGTGACCTCTACCCTGTGACCGTACTCAAAGCTCTCATCGGGGTTTCAGGGTTCGGAGTTTCAAAGTGTATGAATCACTTGTCACCGGGGTTCCCGATTTCCCGATGAACTTCAAACATCGATGGACTTACTCCTTGCCGGGACTTTCCCCGATGGTGCAGATCTCTGCCACATGTCCACTAAATGAACGGTCCAGATTTTGTCGCGAAATCGCGGATCGTGATTCCGTGTGACGAGATCTCTATGTGTTCAAGAACTCCGATTCTTCGATTTCTGACTCTCCAGAATCTCCTGACACGTGTCCACCCGAGATTCATGGCTATGATCCCTCCTTAGGATTTTGAGAATCACAAGGTCTCGATTCTCTTGACTTCTAATATCCCGATGCCTTTTCGGGACTTCTCCTCTACCCATGAGGACTTAAGTCCTATGCAACTTCTGTCAACTCGGACGGTTGACAGGTAATCCCATAGGGATCTTACGACTCACGATCCTCCCGAGTTTGAACCCTTGTGCAGTATCCAAAGGCTTTAAACCTTGTGCACATTCTCCATATCTGACGGTTACAAGGGTTCGCCTTCCCTCTCGAACAGATCCTACGGTTCTAACACCATTAGTGTAGAAACCTATCTCCCTGTGGTCATAGACCATACCAGCTGCGGTTTCACAGCACCGCTATACCTCCTGAGCTTAATAAAAACTTGTCAAGTATCTCCTTGCTGCTTCGGAGCAACCCAGGGTCGGAAATGGGTCCTCCCGACTCAATTTCCCTTCGCATTCTCAGTCCAAAGACTGCTCCACTGACCCATCTAGGCTCAGTGTCGAAACCTCGCTCTGATACCAATTTCTAGTGTACCATTTCACTACCCAGGTTTCCAAACCTCTCAGTTACCTTTCTATACATGAATGTTTACATAATTTATACAGACATTATAAGTGCATGCACTTAACACAATTAAACACATTTAAATTACAGCATGAAACATATCTGGTTATTGCTATAATTAAACATTCCATAGCAATCCACCGTAACTCGTTTACACAGCGGAAAACATGATACATAAACAGCACAGTCATGCCAAATGTGATAAAAACATAATTCAGATACTTATCTTTGAACAGCTGTAGAAATCACCAACCAAGTGCAGGCCTTCCACGAACCTCCCAGCCTTAGACCACACTGTTCATCAACTCAACAGTGGTTCACCCCCGAGCTGGGACCGAGCTCCACCCCAAGGCAAGGAATCCTAGGCTAGGATGAGGTTACAGGGAAGATAGCACATACACATCACCAGGAAGAAAGCTGTCCCAGGAATCTCCCACGCTCACTGCCCACAGACCCTCATTCCCCACATGCCTATTCCACCCCAAGAGAGTGCACCTTCTCTTTCACCTAGACAGTCCTTCGGATGCCAGTCTCACTTACCTTGGGTTACAGGAATAGACCGGACTGAAATTCTCCGGGCTCTATGGCAGCTACTGGGTTCCTTCCAGGAGTTCTCTTCTCCCTCTGTGCACTCTCTCACCTGGAGGAGTCGCTCACAGGCCAACAAGCCTCATGCAGTCCAGTACTGCGTGGTCACAACCACCCACGGGGAAAACAGACACAGGCTTTCCAAATCAGTTCAACAATCACAGGATGATCTCAAGGTGATGGTTCTGGAATGCGTGACAACCATACACGCAGGAATTACACAATCTTCTCGGCTCCCAAAATAGAGGGCGTACATGTATTTTTGCAGCACACACACATGCTTTTTTTTTGGCTTTCAGAGATGAACCAGGTATTTGGCAGAGGTCGAACCAGTTCTACCCTCAGAGGTTCAGGTCCGAATGGATGGGAAGATCCCCCTCACGGCTTACTTCCTCTTTTTTATTTGCATGCACCAGGGTTGACACTTGTCACCCTAGGAACTGCATGCGTACCATAGCGTGCAACCCCTTTGCACGTTCCCTCCCTTGTCAAGAACTTAGGATAAACAGAAATGCACATGTCTCTTTTTAAAATAATATTAAAATATTATTTCCCAGGCTTAAGCCCCCTAGGCTTAGCCCCTAGGCTCATCACTCAGCCGCTTTCCCACCTTCCATCCCCTAGTTCCTTGTCCATTCTGCGGATGCTCAGTCCCCCACCACTCATTCATCGTGGTCGGTCTGCACCTGGCGATTGTTTATATTTTATTGATGTGCTGCATACATACAGATACAAAATCTAGGCCCTTGGCCTTCAACCCTTAGGCTCTCTGGCCTAATCAAACACATAAGCCTACTGGCTTATACAAAAATCGGCTCACCAGCCTATAACACATATTTACAATCTCTTTCAGATCATGGCTTACATCGGGGCTCGGCCTTGGGGACACTACATATATAATTGATGGATATGAGAGGCTTAAAAATTATGCTTCTCAAAGGAATCATGGCAACAATTGGGGATGTGATCAAGGGGCAAGCACCACCACAGGATGAAGAAGGAGAGGGATTATAAGAATTCCTCCCACTCAAACCTTGAACCTCAAAATGAACTTCAACAAGGGAAACAGAGAGATGACAATATTTACATGATGTGGGCCACACAATATACATTGTACAATCCATTATAGGGTATGTAAGAACTTCTATCTTATACACAATTGGAGCTTCTTTTTATTTTTTTAATTACAGTAGGATCCTTCCTTTGGGAATCCTATTTTTTTTTTCTTCTAGTATCCTACACATTGTAGGAGTTCCTTTGTATTTGGTTGTCCATGTATGCTCTTTCTTCTATTCTAATATGCTTCTTCTATTATGCATAGGAAAATAAAAGGCCCTTGCAACCTCACCCCTTTGTGCCCCCCTTTCAAACTCAACATGCATATGTGTTACCATGTACTCTATTAAAATAAAATATGACTAAGAAATCCAAGAGTGAGTAGGTATGTTACAATTCATCAAATGAGCTTGACACTCACCATTATAAAGCATGTGAGGAAGTTGAGTCAATCCTCAAAATTGGCAAAAGGATGAGAAATTCCTATTAAATCAATGTATTAAATGATGTTAAACTCTCTACAAACTATTATCATTTTAAGACTAAGGAAAAGAATGGTCTCACTCAATTCAAGTAATACAAGTAACCCATATTTTATGGTGATTCAATATTTTGCAAAGGAAGTTGGAAAGGAGGTGGCCCAAATGGAACTATTAGGGAGAATGGAAAGGGTAAGGAAATAATCTCATTCTACAAATGTTCAACAATCCAAGCATTTCCAACAATCATAGTGAAACATGACTAACACATGGCTTATACCTCTCTAGAAGGATCTAGATTTCACTATATGAGCATGCTATTCCAAGGAATGAAAGAACATAGAGCCATGAATTTTAAGATTGGATGAGTTAAGGAGAAACAACCATGGAACACATTTGGAGATTCAACAAATTCTATTTTCTTTGACAACCATTGGTAATCTCCCATTTCCCAAAGACATAAGAGGATCCCCACCAATGCCCACTAAAGAAACAACTAGTTCAAACCACAGGGAAGATAATCTACATCAAAAACCTAATTGAATATGATTTCAAACCTAGCAAGGACATTTTGTCTTTATAAGTCTATAGAAAATAAAGGAGAATCCCCAACAATCCTTACAACCCAACTATACACTTTATGAAAATCAATGGAATAAAAAGAGTCTTGTATCCACAAAATGGAAAAAGAAGGGAGACATATCACTAAGGAGAAGGATTCCCATAACAATAAAAATATGAATCCACAACTATATGTTTCTTACAGTCAATGTACTACTATTGATTTATTTTTTTTTAGTATGAAGTTTAAAAACAAATATCATGTATCTAGTAGAAGCATTGAGAATTTTGCAAGTATTTTTTTGTATACTTGTGTTATATAGGTATGTAAATGACAAAATATTCATGAGATTTTCCCCATCCATCTAGGAACCTAGATCACAATTGAAAATCCAAACACAGATTAAAAAAAACAAAAGTTCTATTGTTTACTATGGCCAAGTGAAAATCATTGAATATTAGATAGCCAATTTTTTCCCTTTTGCAAGGGACATAATTGAAAGATTCAATAAGATGCTAGCAATAATTTCTCCATATATTTGACACACATCATCTTATTTATTTAATAAATAATCTCTTTCTTATTGAAACAATGTTGTCAAGAAAATATGAGGTGAATAATCCATTCAACTTGGGAAACAAATTCTACATTTAGATTAGATCTATGCATCCATATTTCACTGAAGAACACTACTTTTAGAAAATATATAGATACTCTTAAATTTAGGGAATAATTGTGCATGTTGGCTTTATGTTCCCTTGGAAGGAGGATGATTCTTGACCCAAAAATCTGCTATGGGCTCAACATGGTGTTTTACACTTTCATTCCTCCACAAACATCCCATTGTGCTATGGTTCCAGTCGAAGAAAGTCACGGGGGTCATAGTTACTATGGCCTATTCCCTTGAAAGAGTATCAATTGGATACCTTTAGAGGGTTATGAACCCCCCCACATCATAATTCCTCATGTCAAGACTGTTCGGTTCAGGTTTCATGAGCTAAGAATGCAGTCTACAAAAAGTTTTAACATTGGCCCCTTTAGCTTGTCACTAGGCGAGTCCCTTGGGGACGAGGTCATTTCATAAAGGATAAGATGAAGTCTTGTCACATTTTGGGAAAACATAATTCTTCCATATTGTAGGGATCAGAACAATCTTTCCAATGGGATATCATGAGCTTGATTCCAAGTCCATATGACCTCGTATGGAGGGCGCAAAGTTAGCATCACCAAAATGGCCAAAACCAATAGTTGTGACTTCCTAGTATGATTCTATTCCATTTCCTATTTCAAAAGGAATATTAAACCCATACATGGTGTAGGGAAGTGCAATACCTTTCCAATGGTATATCCCGTGCTTGATTTCGACCCCCAATTGGTAAGAATGAGCTTTTGCAAGTTCATGACCAATTTCAAACACCAGATTGGTTGTACTGCTTTGGGGTTTAAAAATTGTTGGTAAAGAGTTTTAAATCAGAGATTCAGGGATGCCACGCTGTAATATACTCAAATAAATTTCCAATAGCTCCTCATTTTTCTCATTCCGACCTCAGATGGCCCAGTTAGAGTTGTCACAAGTTGGTCAATTATTTCGGGCAAAGGGGGGCAACCAGCTCACGTAGCAAGGTTTCATGACAACTAAAACAACCATTAATGGAACCAACACACAAATATATAGCCACCTCGTTGAAGTAATATTCAATACCTTTCCGAGGGTATCTCATTTTCCTCGATTGGATATCGTATGATGATTTGGCGCCTTTCGCAATATTGGTTGCCATGTGGGCCCACCAACAAGTCAGGGGTTTTAAGCGACCACTGTTCCTGGCCTATATTGAAGGTTGAGGTGGAATTATTTCAGATTGGTGACAACATATTCTCGACGGGATCATCGATACCTTTCCAATGATGTGCCCTGCATCCAATTATGACTATGTCTCATCTACCAGCCCTTTTGGGGCTAATTCAACAGTAGCAAGGTCAAAGTCAAAGTCAAAGTCAAACTTTGACTTGCACAATTTTTGAGGAATATTAAAAAATAATGAGAAAAAATTATAAAAAAAATCATAAATTTTGGAAAATCAAGGAGAGGACACGCATCCTCCCTCATGCAATATTGGTGAAATTAGTTTTTTGGAAAATTAGAAAATAACCCCCCCCCCCCTCTCCCCTCTCTCAAGTCATTTTGACATTTTTGCCAAGGGGAGAGGGAGCTCTGCAACATGATTCAATCGAAGAAGGAGGCTTCCTGGTAGCAAGTGGAGGTCTTCATTGAACAACCATTCATAACCATGCAACAACCTTCAGACACAGAGCCAGGTAAACCCCTATTAGTCCCAATTCAAAGGAAAAACTTGTTGGATGTGGTGAATTTTTTTGCATGGAAGAGTGTTATTTCTGCCTTTAGAGTGATTGTCTCAGTGCTAGTTCAGATTTCAAGTTGATTATTGGTTTATGTTTGCTAGTTGGTGAATTTAGTTGTTTTTATGTGTGCAAAAAATTAAAAGGGGAGGGGATTCAAACCCCTCTTAGGCACCAGGCCCAAGCCTCCAAGGCTCCTTTAGAGATTTGAATTTTTGAGTTTGGATGAAATATTACTGGTTGTGCATGGCCATTTGTAAGGCTGGGATTTGAACCCCAACCCCCTCCCTTTTCCTCTGCCCAGAAAGGCCCAGAAATAGCCCAGAAATCAAATAGGAGGGGAAGGGGTTTGAACCCAAAACCTTCCTCTCCGAAACTATTGGAAAAAATCCAAAAAATGTGAAAAAATTGAAAACTAGTTTTGTGGTGGTTGGACATCCATCCACCACCAAGGCACTACCACCACCACCACCACCACCACCAAGCATTGCTTGACCACACCCTCCTCTTCATCTACCTCTATCAACCATTTCCTCCATACCCTTCTCTCTTCCCACCTCTGTGCACAAATCCCTCCCCTCCTCTCCAATCCTTCCCAACACCCATTCCCTCTCCCCCACCACTCTCTCCACTCCTCTAAACCCCTGTGCGCAAACACAACCACCTCCACCCTCCTCCACTCCTTCGTGTGGCCTCCAAGACCTACATCCCTCAACACTCTCCTCCCATCTCCCTCTGTGTGCAGTCACACCCCTCACACTCCCCTCTTCCCCATTCCCTCCCTCCTCCACCTGCGCGCTCCAACCCCAACCCTTGCCACCACTCCACCCTCGCGCAACACTTCCACCACTGCCTCTCCTTCCACTCCTCCAAAACACTAGCTGGGAGGCTCCATTGGGTTTCGACCTAGTCATATGGCGACCAGGGGCGCCAGGGGAAGGGGATTTAAGTTTTAAAATTATTTTAATTTAAATTTAAGATTTATTATATAGTTTAAGTTTGTTATTTAAATTTTTTTAATTTTATTTAGTTTTAATTTTTGTTTTATTTATATATATATATATATATATGATATATATTATTAATATATATTTTGTATATAACATTCTAGTCTTCCTTCTTGGAATGGGAATGAGCGGCTAATGCATGGCTCTGCAACCCTGCTAATCTCTGTGCACACACATTGATGGCTCCCTCTCTGGAAGGGGATCCACCTCCAGATTCCCTGTCCCTTGACATGTAGGCCTTCCGAGCCCTAGTTTCATCCTATACCAAAGCTCCCAAGATTCTGCCCTCTTGTTTTGTCAAAAAGGCGGCTGAAATCCCCAAGGTCACAGTCTACTCACCCTCAACGCGACCATTGGCTCTCAGGCTTGCAGATCGAGGTTTAATCGAACAATTTATAGGTCTATGGCCATCTCCAAGAGCCATGCACATTTGGTTGGAAGCAAACTGGCACAAACTGATCAAAGGGAAACTGTCGACAACCTTTTGTGGTAAGGGATTCTTCGCCTTTTTATTTGAAAAGAAAGAAGATAGAGATATGATCTTTTGTAGCGGACCCTATTTCATGGGGGGCAAAGGAATGTATCTAAATAAATGGACTCTAGACTTTAGCCCAGAAAATGATATCCCCTCTGCAGTCCCGGTTTGGGTCAGGATACCCTTCCTCCCCCTACACTGCTGGAACGATGAAACAATAAAAAAGATAGGAAACACCCTTGGTAAGTTCATTGATTTCGTTGAGCCAAAGGAAGGCCTTTAGTCCTGTGCTAGACTCTGTGTAGAAGTAGATCTGGAAAAGGGTTTTCCAGAAGCAATACAATTAAATCTGGATAGTTGGTCCTACATACAACAAGTGGACTACGAACAGATCCCCTTCAAATGTAAAATCTGCCACGAATATGGCCACTTCACTAAATCCTTCCCCCAAGCCAAAGATACATAGGACAAAGATCCCAAGTAGGATAAATGGCAACAACCCAAAAGGAAGAAACCCAATGGGAAAAATCAACAGATCCCACACCAAAATCAGAAGGAAAAGCCCACAGATCCAAAAGAAAAGATCCTTGGATCTCCCCAAAAAGGAGAGTCAAGTCATAACTGCGTGGTAGATATCATCCATGATGATACTCCACCTGATTCCATGGAACCCCGGGAAACCAATGGGAAAAGAATAGAAGCAGAACAAAGAGGAATCGACGCACCCCTGGAAAAGAACAAAGAAGTTTTGGAACTGAGCGAAGATCCTACCCAATCTCCACACATTCAAAACCTGAAAAACCCAGAAATATTAGAAGAAGAGGGCTACAAATCCTTAGACAACGAATCTCAAGTGGAATTATCCCAAACCATCAATAATAAGAAACCTGGAAGGAAATCTTATTGAAACAAAAGGGAATCAACAACAGATAGGGAAAAGGAACTAGGGATTCAAAAAACCATTGAGGAATCCTTAAAGAAAGATGGAAAAGCTGGTAATAATAAAGCAACCCAACACAAGGGAACAAGCTCTCATCCCTCAAGAGGGGGGGCACCCAAACACCTTGTTAAATGATGAAAATCGTCTCCTGGAATTGTAGGGGATTAGGCAGTAGCCATAAGAAAGAAGACCTCAAAAAACTGTTACAGGTAGAAAAACCTTCAGTCCTCATGCTCCAGGAGACGAAACTGGGGGAACTGGAAACCCTCAATGACCTCCAAAAAATCTAGAATAATTGTGATGGAAGTGTAGTGAGCTCCAGAGGGGCTTCAGGTGGAATCAAAATTCACTGGAAAAGGGAAAATTTTGCCCGACAAGAGAAAGCGCAGAATCAATTCTGGATCCGAGTGAACCTTATTAACAAAACCTCAGGTATGCTCTATTCCATCATCAACGTTTACATACCAAATAATTATAATGAAAAAGTTGAATGCTGGAAATCTCTGATAGACCTCGCCAAAGAAAATTCCTCCCAAAACCTTATCATCGCAAGAGACTTTAACACAACCAAAGCAACAATGGAAAAAAGAGGAGGTTCGGTAGTCAGAGATCAATTCCGAGAACGACTGGAGGACCTCATCTTGAACCTGGACCTTTATGATGTCCCATCCAATAAAGGGATCTACACATGGAACAATAGAAGAGCAGGGCCCAGTCATATCACAGCCAGAGTAGATAGATTCCTGATCAACAGTGAATTGTTGGCCCTCCCTGATAAGTCTTGCTCAACGAATCTCCCCTGGGTAGGATCAGACCATCGCCCCATAAGACTAACCTTTGAAAAGCAACATAACTGGGGCCCAATTCCCTTCAAGCTAAATCCTTTATGGCTGGAAAGACCAGAGATCCTTCAATCCATTGCCCAAATCTAGAACCAGTGGGTCACAGGATCCCCAAACTACATATGGGAGAAGAAACTCAAATCAGTCAAAGATATGATAAAGAGATGGGCTAAAGACAATCCATGCAACAAAGCTCAAATCAAGAAGGCCCAACTGGAGGCCCTCCAAGATGAAATGGAAAGTGCAGAGATCTCGCAGAGCCTCCTCACCCATGAGCAATCCCTCCACAAAGACTATATCCAGGCCCTAGCAGAAGAAGAAACGGCATGGCAGGTAAAATCCAGGAGCATCTGGCTGAAGGTACGCGACCAAAACACCACCTTCTTCCACAACCAAGCCAAAGTCAGAAACTAGGCCAATCAAATCTCTGAGCTTAAAACTCCTGAAGGGGAAACACTTCAGGACTTTGACCAAATTAAGAATCACACCTCCTCCCACTTCCAATCCCTGTATACAAACTCTGGCAAAGATGACGATCACCTCTCTGATATTTTTCTCCAGCATATCCCCTCTAAGATAACCGAGGCAGACAACCAACTCCTAGATCGACCCATAGAGGAAGAAGAAATCTGCAGAGCCCTGAACCACATTCATGAAGACAAAGCCCTGGGTCCAGATGACTTCACTCTTCACTTTTATAAAAAGTGTTGGCCCATCATTCAAAAAGATTTCACCATAATGCTTCGTTTTGCCCTTAAAGCCAAAAAACTGGGTTGAGCAATGCATTCCTCCTTCCTAGACCTCCTTCCAAAAGAACATGGAGCCTCCTCCCTCAATCGTTTTAGGCCCTTTTCTCTCTGCAACATTTCTTATAAGATCCTGGCCAAAATAATTGTAAAAAGGCTTAGTCCCCTCCTCAACACGTTAATCCTTCCAAACCAAGGAGGTTTTGTCGTAGGATGCCAGATCTGGGATAACTACATCCTTGTCCAAGAAGCAATCCATTCCAACAACACTCATGGGGAGTCCAGAATGGCAGTAAAACTTGACATGGCCAACGCTTTTGATAGAGTGGAGCACAACTTTCTCTTCAAAGTCATGCACAAGTTTGGCTTCAACCAAAATTTCATGAATTGGATCAACTCATCCATCGAGTCTCCCTAGATAGCACCCCTCATAAATGGTTGACCAGACCCCTTCTTCAAGATGTCTAGAGGCTTAAGGTAGGGTTTCCCTCTCTCCCCTATTCTCTATGTGCTCATGGAAGAATCACTAAATAGAAGTCTCAAATGGGAAAGTGCCTCTGGTAATATTCCTAGCTTAAAAATTTCCCAAGGAGTGAAAAGACTAAACCACTCTCAGTTCGCAGACGACACAATTATACTGAGAAACGCTTCCAAAATTCTGACCAGAAGAATCCTTCGAGTTCTGGATACCTTTCTCACCATCTCGGGAGGCTCTCTAAATAAAGAAAAATATCATATCTATACCTGGAACGTCTCGGCAGGCACTAGGGTCGGAATAACTCAAATAATGGGCTTCGCTATTACCTAAGACTGGTAATCCTTCAAATATCTAGGCCTCCCCCTCTATCTCAAAATGCTCACTGGATAATTCTGGAACCTCCTCCTTCAAAAGTTCAGGGGAAAAATGGAAAGCTGGGGAGCACGATGGCCAAAACCTAGCAGGCAGGGTGGTGTTAATAAAGTCTGTCCTTTCAGCTCTCCCCATGTTTCAATTCTCCACCCTCCTCGCCCTAAAGGGAATTCTTCAAGCAATGAGCCAGCTCATCCAAAAATTCTTATGGCAGGGAGGGGCTTCAAATCACAAAAAGATCTACCTGGTAAAGTAGGAAACGGTCACCTAGCCGAAATCCAGGGGAGGCCTGGGCATCCAAGACCCCAAAATCACCAACTTGGCAATGGTAACCAAAATTGTGTGGAGACTAATCACAGGGGACAATGACTAGTGGAAGCAGACACTCTCAAGCAAATACAAACTAGGGAAAAGAATGAGAAGCATGGATAAACCGCACCTCAACCAGACAAGATCCTAAATCTGGAAACTAATAAAGGGAGTCCCCCCTTCTTTAGAGAGCACCTCTCTTGGATTCCAGGAAATGGAAAATCAATAAAAATATGGCAGGACGAGATCTTCGGGGTAACATTTATCCCCAACAATGAGAACCTCTCAGATCTAAAATGTTGGATGATGGGATGGGAAAAGCATACTCTGTTCAATATCTCAGCTTGGAATGATAATGGTAGTTGGAGAGAATGGAACTTGGGTAATTTACCCCAACATTTAGCAGAACAGGCTCAAGTCTTGATCATGCTTCTAAAAGGGGCAGCGCCCATCCAAAAAACACAGCCAGGCAATAGGGGTTGGGGGAGTCAGGGTTACTCAATCACAGTAGGATACAGCCAACTCCTCGATAACATGGGTGGGCATCAATCCTCAACAAAATGGAAAAACATATGGAACCGAGACTCCCTCCCAAAAATTAACTTCTTCAACTAGACTTTAGCACATGCCAAGATATTAACAGGGGAGAACCTAATGAAGAGAGGCTTTCTTGGGCCCTTCGTCTGCCTTCTCTGTAACAATAATCAAGAAGATATCAACCATATGCTATGGGACTGCCCCTTCGCAAAAAGTTGTTGGAACCTAGCCTATGGGGACCTAGCCCATTTTATACGTTGGTCGTGTTTCCCCCATCCCATCCTAGGGAACTGGGACAAATACTACCGGGGCTCCTTCAAAGACAAGCCAGTACTGAAACGAGTGTGGCGGGCGCTAGCAAAATTTCTATGCTGGCAGATCTGGAAAACAAGAAATAGGAAAATTTTCCAAGGCAAGATCACCCCCCCTCAAACAGTAGCAGCTAAGGAAAAGTTGCTACTCTCTGAAACTATATGTTCTTGACCTCTGAAAATTGAAGATACAAAAAACTGGAACGACCGGGAAAAGGAATGGATGGCAAGCTTCAATATTAGGACCGTTAAGTACCCTCAGACAATGCCAAGATCAAGATGGCAGCTTCACCACACACTCAGCATGGAAATTTAGATCCAAAAGAAAAAAACCCATACTCTCTGCTTCGATGGAGCCTCTACAGGAAACCCAGGGGACGAAGGCGTGGGGGGGATCCTTTATGATCCCAGGGGAAAAACGGAGTCTAGGTACCACTGGAATCTAGGGATGGATACCAACAACAAAGCTGAGGCATACGCTCTTCTCAAGGGAGTTCAACTGGCCCATTCCAAGGGAATACAAAATATTGTTGTCCTTGGTGACTCTCTCACCATAATAAGACTAATGGGCAAGGGAACAAACCCCAAAGATCCCAGCTTAAAACAGATCCTGGATGGAACCAGGATGGCCTCCAAAGAAATCAAGACTACCTTCTTTCACATCCTTCGAGGCAATAATAGTGAAGCAAACAAGATGGCTAATGCAGCCATCGGGACAAATCCAGGCACTCTTACCATCGATGGAGTTTTAACCCCAACCACCCTATATTAATGAACCTCCAAGAGAAAATTTTGGACAACAAAAGGAGTTCCCCCCCCATGGGGCTTAAGCATCCCTCACGTTCACATGGATAGGAACAATGACAACTCCACCCAAGTGCGGAAAAAAGGAATCATCCTCAACCTCCTCAGTCGGGTTCCACCGTGTGCCCGTAAGGAAAGTCACGACATGGCTAGGTGGACGCTTTCATTCGTCCACATGAAAACTTGTCGTCGCACCATTTGGCATGTGTCATACGCGGACTCTTTACCTTGAATGTACAAGATTATCTCTTCTCCAAGCAGTGCAAAATATCCTCCTTGCATGGGAAATCTGGTGTACCTGGCTCGCCTGTGTGGACATGATGGCCAGGACTCTCATCTCCCTCATCAATTCAGCTCCCCTGATGTCAGTCACCCCTCCATGGAAACCCTTAGTACTATGTACAAGACTCTTCCCATAAACTCGCGGGTTCGTTCGTCATCCCCCTCCTTAGAAAACTTGCAGTCATCCTTGCTCTGCACGTGGCCCTCGTGGGAATTCCACTCCACTCACTCCCTTCTCCAAACCCCCCTGGTTCTTATTGCGACCTCCTCGCCACCTTGTATCCATTCTCATTTTTCTCAGAGAGCTCCTTGGGTTGTTCGGTGCTGTGAACTGCTCAATTACAGATTTTGGAGCCTTCATCTGTCCTTACTCCTGCCCCCCCTTCCAGTCCCTGCTGCGCAGTCTCTTATTCATCCCCCCTCGCGCTTGCCTTTCCACCTAGGCCCTATGCAGAACCCACAAGAACCAGCCAATTCTGGCCTCTCCTCTGATGACAGTGAAATGCAACAGGAGAATACAGTGCAGGAAGACCCGAACACCTGGCCAAAAGACAATTGGGACCCTGAATGTAGAGGATACAACAGCCTTCAAGAGAAATTAGGAGCGTTGAGTGCTAACAAGGCTTTCGAGATGGAAACTCTTTCCCTACACCATTTTCTGATTAGTAAACTACAGGACGAAACCGAGGTGCATAGAAGTCAAATTGCTACCAATCGGGTACATATCGACACCCTTTAGCTCAAGATGGACCAGCATGAGGACATGCAACCCCCAATAAGCAATACGGAAAATCAGTAAGGACATTTGAGAAATGTCCAGTCCAATTTGATTAATCAGGTACCAGATATGAATGTGCCCCTCCCTGACTTCCGGAGAAACAAGCAACAACCCAACGCGGAGAAAAATGTCTAAACTAATCATTCTTGCTCTCAAACAGATCTATGTTTTGTCATATAATGTATTTAAGTGGCTCCTTCTGCAGAATATATGTAGGAAATTCACCACAAAATATTTTTTGTAAGCAAAGGGGATATATGAACACCCCAATTTTTGTAATCATCCTCATAGAGAAGAACTCAGACACAACCTCTCATGGTTGTTTTCTTTTTTGTAACCTCAGTGGATTTATCCACACCGATTAATATATTTTTATCATTTCTTGTTAAAAAAATACATATATGTATATTTTGTATATATATTGAATAGAATTATTATTAGAAAATATAAAAATTAAAATTAAAAAAAAAAAAAATATTTATGTATGTTTAAACTATATAGTAAATTTTAATTCCACCCCCCCCTAAGGATCATTGGACCTTTTAATTGCATAACTTCACCATATAGAGGCAGATTTTCACCCGTGAATAGTCAAAACGACCAGGGTGAAGTCCAGAATGAATCCATGGAATTATCCTCCACATATTCAGATCATAATGTTAGTGGCATGTCCTAGAGCGATAGGGACTCATTATTGGCCCAAAAAGCACGCACCAAAACGAGGCCTAATTGGGGGTCTCCAAGGCCAAATTGGGTCGGATGAGGAAAAACCATTTCAAATACAGGTATGCAGGCCCGAAGCATCCTAGCAATTCTAGTGTCCATCCTAGAATTTTCCCCAATCATAAATTTTTCCCTGATCAGCCTCCCAACCGGCTCCTTCCTGCGTACCTTTCCGGGGCCATATCTTACTCATACGAAATCGGATTTGCACCAAATGAAAGGAAGGAGAAAGGTAGCAGACAAAGCTACAACATGGGTGCAATAAAGAGAAGTTTTTTGGTTGTTTGGTATAGTGTAAAATCCTCTTAAGGTTCAAGCCGAGGGGGTCCCCTCACTGAAACAAGCCCAAAGCGAAGCCATGCTTCGGTCAGCTCATAGGGAAACTTATAGGCAGAAAAGGGTGGGTATAATCAGGTCTAATAATTTATTGAACAAAGGGCATTTCCTTACATACAACGACCAAATACCAAAGGCCCCTTTCCCTCCTAAGAAACTCTGCGATTTCCACACACCTTGGGGATTCATTTCGGTGAATTTGGTAGCCATGGATGGCTAGGAACTGTCCTGAATCACCTCACCTACAACTGCAAAACATGGTAGCAGTGAAAGATCCTTTGGGATGGCACAAATCCTAAGACAAATGGTGATGTGGCATATTAATTTTTTCATTTTATGAAAAATGACTTTTTGTAATATGTAGTCTCACATGAATTGATTTTTGGTATGTATACATTGTAATTAAGTGGTCAAATCAGATTTGATTTGATCCCTTTTGGATAAGATTCTCTTTTAGGACAAGGTTAATTTTTGGTAAAAAGAAAAAAATACTTTAGGCTTGGTCCACTTGTCACTTTTCCAAATGTGACAAGTGTCTTGTGACCTGACCCTAAGCCTTCACCTCTCCCTTATAAATAAGAGGGTTGGCATCGTAAGAGGGGAGAGGATGAATATAGTAACATAGCTCTACTAAACTTTTCCAAGACTCTTTGTGTGTGTGATACTTGTTAGATTTTAGTTGTTGGATGTGTCACTTGTTGGTTAAGGGTTGAGGGGTAGAAGTAAATACTTTTTATGTTAGCTATCTCCAGGAGGGATTGGTTAGCCAAGTGTTTGTTGTTGCTTCCTTGGGTTTAACTTGCTTGCTCATTTTCTAGCAACCTGGTTTAACTTGTTTGGTGTGTTTTAGTGCATATTTTTTGAAGTACTCAGTTGTTTTCAACCTTAGCTAGTGGTTGGGAGTCCTAGGGCCCCTTAGGACATCCCTCAAATAAGCTTCTTAGTTGAATTTTCATACGTGTTTTCTTCCTTATTTCGTTCATGTACATTTTTGTTATGTTTTCCTACCATTAACCTTGCTGTTCCAAATAGGAAAATTGACCATTTTGGTCAATTTCCCCCTATGGGACAACCATCTTAGTTCGATGTTATAAATTGTTTATGTACAAATTTTTGTTACATTTAATTCAATTTTTTCATATATAAATACTAAAATTTCATTTTTTTCCTACAAGGATATAACCGATAACCTACTCTGCTTCTCCTAATCAATTAGGGACCACCTGGAGACCTATTTGAGGCAAAGGGGCCAACAGGACAATGAAGAAAAAACATCAAATTTGATTGGTAAATCTACCCAATCACTCTCATATTCACCTTATATTCACTTGCACTCATTCCAAAATTTTGGTACACATACCAATGTTGATATGCTTTGTTTGTGTAAATAGTTTGAGTAGTTTACTTGTGAATTTCTGTTCATAAAATATGATCTATACTTGCATAGATAATCATTAATATTTATAAATTTCAATCAGTAAACTTCTAATCCCCATACAAGGAATCAGTTGGGGCTTTCATGCACATGGAGGCCTTATCGCTTGCAAAGAGCCTCAACCCATTCCTTTTGGTTGAATGGTGTAATCGTTTACTTGTAATTAGTTAATTTTTTCATTTGTTCATTGTATAATTTTTCATTCACTAATCTACAGGTGGTTGCTCCTAAAGGGGCCATGCAAAAATCAGCAAGCTAAATACACTCAAAAACCACAAAACACTTGAAAACAATTCAGGGGTCTACCCCATACACTCAAAACAAAACTTGTACTATTTATCTGCATACATATACATATTATTTAGCCGTGACATATATGTCACGTACCTATTTACTTGTTTTTTGTATAAAACTTTAGATAGATTTCAAATTCAGTGACCAGGAGGCATGCTTGTGAAAGCAAGACGTGACCTCTCCATGTGGATGGCCTGGTCCTTTACTTCAAGAAATTTCAATTTTATAAGATATTAAGTGCCAAATCCAGGGAGTCTTCATCAGGAGCCCCTTGGAAGTTTTCTAGTTAGTATAAATCGAGTGGTCTTTCCTTAGTACCACAGGGCAAGGAGTTGAATAGATCAACTTGGTTGGAATACTACTCTGCTTGGGTAAGCTCAACTAAAACTCCCTTTAGGGGGGTCCTGGGCTTCTTCCATTTTGCAGGTATCCTTCTTCCATCCAAGCGACTTTAAGAGCCTGAAAGTGCTAGTGATGAGAAGTGACTAATCCCTGCTTCTATGAACTGCATGGGGCACTCTTCAACCTAACCATCGTGGTCTGCTAAGACTAATCTTCTTATACTAGTTGGCACAGTTCCAGGATATGTTTTTCTGATTGGGATAACCTTCAAAACAGTATGGTGGCCAAGGCATGTGTTAATAACTAAAAATTCACCAATTAAATACATTTAAAGTCAACCTTTTGTCAGTCCACCCTTCACCCATGAACTGAAGATTGAAGTTGTAAATACTATCCCAAACATAGTTGTAACAACTTGTAAAAAGCTTGTTCACTTCCTTTTATAGTTCCCTTTTTTATTTGACAATCTTCTGGGATCACTTCTCAGGTCACCTCAGAGGGTATCAAGTCATTCTGGACTTGTTTCCTTATCTTAAAATCTTCTAACAAATTTTTGTTCTCAATTTACAGCCATCTAAAAGGACCTAGGTGTAGATTTTAAGCTCACGTTTCACCCTTGTTTTGCACTCTTTCACTTGTGGCATCCACTGGTTAATCATCTAGGACACCGGTTTACCCTGGGAACCCATTATGGGCCATTTTCCAATGCTTTAAGGGAGCGAACAACTCATTGTTTGCTTTATTTAGTTCACTGTCAAAAAAATCAACGATCTTATTTTCATCCCATTATCCATAATTTTCACCCCTAGGCCATTTTGGCCATCTAGGAAGCTAAGGGAGGACAACACCTAGGGTGGGTGGTCCTGAGAAAGAGTTATGGTAAGTCTTGCACCTCTCCTTTTCCCCCTTCATTACCGCCTCAGTCGAAGGACCACTTGAGTTGCAAATAGTCTCTGCCTCGTTTCGAGCTATCAAAAAGGTTGTTACCGACCTCACAACCAGATAGGTTGGATCTGTCCCAACGAAAAAAAAAATCTTATAACACGTCCCTTTTTTGGAAACCATACTGGGGACTTGCAAACCTTTTTAGTTTTTCTTGTATCCCAAACTTGTACTGAGCATTGGACCCAAATTCTTTGGGGTCCTTTTCCTACTTGTTAAAAAAAAATTGTGGCAAGGTCTTTCAATGATCCTTTGAAATTTTCTTTGGTACTTGTTTTAGTTCATTTCCCTTGAAATTTCCGATGCATCTAGGAGTCAAAAAATACCATCAAGTTTTCCTTTCCTCTTACCTTGTCAATGTCTGATTTTACTTGTTCGAACTCATGTGAGAAGTTTTAAATCTGTCATACTTTACCTTCCACTTCGAGAAGAACAAAAACAAAGATTTGTTTATAGTTGTCTTAATCTACATCGTTTCAGAAAGAGTGGGATTTTTGGTGTGATTCATCTATTATACTCAAAGTACTTACTTGATCCCCTTGAAAGCTAGCAGGGTGGAAGTATCCTAAGACTAGGGAAACAGTGTCCCCTAGGAATACAAGAAGTCAAAGTTCACAAAAGAAAACAAGCACTGAGACACATACACCTAGGAAACCAGGGAAACACGTTACACTTGTCATGCAAGAAGAGTCACCCTCTTCCTCTTCTCTTATTCAAATCCCCCTACTAATGAAATATTTAGTCAATCCAACAACATTTACTAATCCTCATGTTGATCCTCTCGTCGATCCAACAAATGGTGTTGTTCCTCCCATAGCTTCTCCGATGCAAATGCCTTGACTACCTAAGACTCCTTTGAGGTTGACTTGACCTCTTCATGAAATACCTGCAGATGCACCAAACATGATTCCTAAGTTCAGTAGCTGTTGTGGGGTATTCTACCCTACGGACTAATAAGCTAGGGCTCTAAACTTATACGCAGATCATGACCCTTAAGATTTAACTTTTAACCTTCTACCCAAAATCTCAACCCCTTTTCTCAGGCAAACACGGGAAGAATAAACCAACCTTTTTCCGACGGTTGAAGTAGATCCTCCGTTGAGTTGTTATC
>SNQJ01S0082386.1:8498-29041 GCA_010110895.2 Picea sitchensis
CATGACCTTTGTTTATGATGTCATCAGTCTATGATCCGAGTATAGGAATGCCTACCTCAGGAATTGGTATACATGATATTCTGCTGATGCTTGGATGTTTGCCGGTTTCCAATTAGATGTGTTCTTGGTTCTTGACACACACATGCAGCTTACAAAGTCCGTCGACTGTCACTAGTTCCACTCTCAGACTTTGGGGGGCATTCTGTTATCTAGAATTTTGGTCATCGTGATGATGTCATGATGATGTTATGATGATGGAAAATCAAGCTCTTCACTAAGAACACTTTCCTGAAATAAGTTACATTTGTCTGCTTCCAGAAATCATGTTTTTTAGGATGTTCGCAGGCTACCTATATATCTTCCTGCGAGAATGCCTGATTCTCGCAGGCTGCATTAAGCTAGAGTGCAAACCTCTCGCACTGTAACTAATAGCCAGGGTGCGGACATGTTCCAAAGGAAGGAAAAATATGAAATCTCGAACCTTCTAGAAGGGAATCTTCTAGAAACATGAGTTGGCTTCGGATGGTTATTCAGGTGCTGGCATTCCAGATATCTTGGGATCATTTCCTATCCAAGTAACTAATCTATCTTCTCCTACATATTGAGGAGATTGCTCATGGAAAGGGTTAAGCAAACAAGCATCAAGCTAGCTAGAGATTAATTAGAGAATTAGTGCAAGACTGTATGGAGGACTGATGCTACAACAACGAGAGATGACAGCAAGGTCACCACAAGTGGTTGTTTTTCTTCATGCATGAGCAAGTGTGTGTGTCAGAGCTAAGAGCCATCGAAAGGAGACCTACGACATCAAGTCTTAGGTTGTAAGTTTCAATTTCAATTAATGAAATACAATAATATGTCCCTTTCCCATAAAGATGATGTCACTTTATTACATAATTCCTTGATCATATGTATAGACTAGCCATTGAATATATTGATCTACCTTCACTTCGATTGGTTTGAACTATTGTGATCTGAACGGGACAAGAGCATCGGAGTGAATCTTGGAACAACAGAGACCTAAGGAAAGCGTTCATAAGGTATGTCCATGATCCTCATCTCTTAGTTTATTCAATAGACTAGATCTAGGGAAAGTGTATTATTCTATCCTGTTTTGTTCTAGATCCAGGTGGATCTAGGGAGATCGGTTTGTGTCCACACTCACGGATTTATCCTCTAACACTTACTGCATGTCTGTATCACTGAAAATTCCATGGGTTGTTCCCGAGACTCAAACAGGTCATCGGAAGGCATGATCAGGTCGGGATCTTAGATCAACATGGTTGTATCTCGTGGTGGGTCAATCTCTTCCTATTCAACAATAGTCATGACCGAGTTGTTTGTTTGTTCGGTCAAGGAGTCTTCGTCGAGAAACCTATTGGCCATCAAATTCATGGCATGTACCCATTGAGGGCAGTCTCTTTCAGAGTGGTTTTCCTGATGATAAGTACATAAATAATTAGACGCAAAATTCCCTAGATCAATGTTTAATTTGGATGGGGGAGGTTCAATTGATTTGAAAGGTGGGTTTCTTTTAAAGAAAGGCTTTTAGGGCCTTTGGCCTTGGTTTTCCTCACTAACTTTCCTCTTCATGTTTAATATATCATTTGATAATTTCTTAACCATGGCATCTCCGACCAACCAAGGTTGGTTGTTCTGAAGTGGGATTTCCCTTTCTTCCTCATGGTTATTATTACCTTCCATATCTTCATAATCCAAGTCGAACTCTTCTTCTTTTAAAAATTTGTTTGGCTCGGAGATGTCGCCGACTAACGTTTCTGGTATCATATTAAGAGGTTCTTGGATTTTGGTAATCGCAAAATCTATTAAGTCTTCTACAGAGTGTATGAAAACTTCGTTGGGAGTGCAAATCACTGGTATTCTTTTTTTTTTTCTTCGAGGGAGGATGGGAGATAAGGACAACTCATTGATCTATTGGGCGTAGGATCTTGTGATTCTCCTAAATTGATTCACTTCCTCGTGAGGAAGGGCGTAAGGTATTTCAGGGTGAAAAGGTTCTTCCTCAGGCTGGGGTGAGTTACCCTCTTCGGGAGTACTCAGTGTGTGTGGGTTGTCTATTGAATGACTAGCCATGCATGTGGGCCGTTACGAATCTGTAGGCTATTTGAAATGTTATATAAATATATACTCAGCCATTCATTATCAGGCCCTCCTTCGAGCGCCAATTATGTTGATGGGTCATAAATCCCTTGACTCAACAGTAGGAACCAAACCCGCCATCGAGGCCCAATTAGACTCTATAGTGTTTGAAGAGGGAATGGTTCTCCAGATATTGCGATCCAACCAATTTATCGATGGGCTTTATGTTTTCTTGTGAAGGCTCTTCCTTCAGTTAGGACTATTCTCTTCTGTATTTTCTCTTGGGTGAGACTGGTAGGAGAAATTCAAGACAGTATAAACCAACTTGACAACAAACTGGATTAAGTTTTAACTATTGGGGAAGAGGCTGAGCTTGGGATAACCCGCTGCTCAAACATGCAGACAATGATTTTATATCACAGGCCTACTAATAATACATTAACCATGTGAGCATCCAATTATTGTCTAAGAAACTAATTATCAGGAAGAAAACACATATGTAATAAGATAATGGAAGCAAAATAATTCATCTACCATAACCATTCATCACATAATAACACAATGATTTATCTTCATCATTTAAAGAAAAGAACATCAAAACATTGCACCAGATAACTTGACAACATAATTAATTAATCTTACTCATTACTGCATCATTCATGAAACAGGATAGGATGTAGTTCTTTTCCAAGTCCAATCACATGCATTTGATGAAAATAGTTTGTCTTTGGTCCAGAAGGACTTCTCAAATCCTAGAAGCTTAAAAACAATTCTTAACAACCAAAAAGAAAGAGTTATTACAACAACCATCGACCCTTAACTAATTGGTTGAGGTATTTATTTATAATATAAATTTTAACTAAAATTAACGGCTAAGTGTAGTTTAAGAAAAGAAAAAATCACCACGTGGCATTATCTTATAATAGTTTCTTTAACAGTCAACCCGAGATACTTCTTGGAAAGGGTGAATTTTCCAGTTGATAAACAGTTCTCCACAAGTTTGGGCCCATGGAAACCTGTGTTGTTCCATCAAAGCCGCATATATTCCCCTGATGTCTATTGCATGCGCTCGGTACTTTACGAGACTAGAGTTTAACTATTGTAGCATGGTTCGGGACCTGATCGGAGGTTCTACAAATCACTGCATTTTCCCTAGCCTCGCATCGATCATCTTTGTGAGCTCTTCAGTCCATAGGGAGTCTTCTTCGACATGTAACTTGACTACGTCGCTCAGGTCAATAAATTTATTGGGGATGCCGAACGTGGGGAGCCTGATATCCTTCATTTCTCTTTTGATTATGATTTGATGTTTCTTTCGAGTTCTTCAGCGAGATCATGGAGCAAGCTTTGTTCGATAATAAAAAATATTTCCTGCAATTGGGGTTGAGGTAGTTTAGTGATCAAGTAATAATATATAAGTTACAAACAAACAAAATAGACTAATGCTTACTCGTGGATTTCGTTAATATAGATTGTGCAATACTTATGTGATCCCAGTCGCCCCTTTGAATGACCTGCGATGTCTTTGTCCACTTTGCCTCTCCTCTTGAGTTTAAATGAATTACATCAGCATGCCATAGCATGGAAAATCAAGTATGACAGATATGAGCGTCATAACCGTCATAGTAGATGCTCGACCTTTGGGGTTGGGAAAAGACACCAGAGTCGAGTGTGCACGCATACGCTCCCAAAAGGTTGGATATCATTATAAGGAATTCGTTAAATGCCTCCAGAAGATGTATCACCAAGTGTGTCAACTATCACTCATTAATAATGGAAGCTAGGGAGTTTAAAGAGATTGGAGTGATCATACCGTATATACCCTGCAACTCCGATCGACGATGTTTTATACGTTCTGGATTGCATTCGTCAAGCAACTGTGATGCATTAAATCTTCAAGGAATCCTTTCACGAGGTGTGAGTGTTCTTTGTCATGCTCTGTTTCACTTCTTCATTCCACTATAAATTCTATGAGTTTTGTGTGGAATTCTACGCATATGTCGAGTTTATACCTCTGTAACATTGGTCTTGTAAGTTTATTCTGGCAAAACTCCATGTAGTAGTCCTTCACCATCTGCAGACGTCTTAGCCACTATGTTGTTGTACTATGGGATCCCCTATAAATAAGGGACGGCGTTTGCGAGGTAGCCAGAGTGTCAGGTCCGAGCCCTAGTGTGCCTGGGACTCTTTCTTATTGGCTTCTAGTGTCCTTGAAGCTCCAACGGGAGGTACCGGTGTTGGATTGGAAATAATGTCAGTGTCTCCAGCAAAGGTAGAGGTGGAGAGAAGCTCATTTGAAATACATATGCTGGGGGTCGCACCCTCTCTGGGGCAGACACTACGGAGAAGGGGAAGGCCTAGGAAAGATAAGGGAAAAATGGAAGAAGACCACCTCCTAGCTGAGCTGAGTGTACATATAGCCACTGAGGGGTCTATGATGCTCACTAACTGGTCAGAACCTGTCGGGACTATCAGTAGAGGAAGCAGAAGACGAAAGGGAAGGGAAAAGGTGTCGATTTCTCCCGTTAAGAGTCCCATCCAATAGTTAGAGTGGCCCCAACTTGCCATAGCTGAACTCTACCAAGAAAATAGAGAGTTGGGGAGCCAATTAGCATCGAAGAAATGGGAGGTATCGACATTGCAGGGTCACGAAGGAAGTATAGTTTGGCTCCAGAGGTATCTCTGGGAAGAACACGATACAATTTTGCAGCTGCACAAGGCGCAAAGGAGGACAGTTAAAGAGGAAAATAAAACATTACAGGGTGTGAGGAGTATTCCAGGAGAAGCTCCATGTGTAGGAGCTACATAATGGGCAGGCTCTTGCTTTTCATTCTCCGAAGTGACTCTTGAGAGTTTTCTCCATTTTGTGTTGTAAGGGCTTTGTATTCTCACTGTGACCGGGCCAGTTAGTCAGGACGTCAGTCATGTCTAATTGTATGTAACCTGAGCTTGGAGGGAGCTCTAATTATATGAAAAATATGAGAATGTATTGAATGTATCACGTTCCCTTTTTGTATATAAATTTACTGCATTTTCATATCTAAATTTTTCACTCAAAATATGGAATTTATAATTTTTATTATTCTGAGTTGCCTTGTAATTTTGTTGATATGTTCCCTTCAAAACTTCCGATGTCCATGCATGCTGACATGGCATTATTAAATTGGGGTTATTAAAATATTTAAACAGAAAATTTAACACTTGGCTGGTGAGTAAGGGGAGTTAGATACCACAACTGCTGATGCTTGGATGGTGTTGGGGATCCGTATTAAAATAAAAAATTAATGTGTAGTTTTTCTTTGTGGATTAACATTTTGTGAATTTTTTACGCCGAAATCATATCGGGAGTCGGCGGTCGACAATACCACTCCTCTCCTTGCGCGATGCTTTTTTTGTTTTTCTTCTGAAGCCGAATGGATCGGCCTTTGGTGATATTCCTACCAAATCTCATTCACAGAAAAGAGTGACTTTCGTCCACCGACGCCGATGAATATCGACGCTCGACTATTTTTAAATTCTCAAGCGATTTTCATCACCTTTAATATTTACCGATGCTGAACTTCATAAGTGTGTTGGGGAAAGCTTAGACTATCAATTCCTTAAGTAGTTGTTAAGTCCCATTTAAAGTTAAGATGATTCTTTGTTGCATGTTCAAGTAGACTTTAAACAATTCAAATATGAAACATAAAAGATAAGCGCAGACAACAATTTTGTACTGAAGTGAAAACAAACAACGCAAAGGATCAAGTGGTACCCAAAAATTAGAAATGGACATAGATGTTTTAAGGTGTGTTGAGTGCTCAATAGATTGTTAGTGAGGATTGGACACTCTAAAAGAGAAGATGGTAAGCACACCAATACTACTATTCCCATATTGGGAAAAGACATTCCATGTGCATGTAGATGCATCATCCATAACACTTGGAACTATTCTAACATAGCCAGGAGTAGGAGAATTGGACCATCCTATAGCATTTGCTAGCAGAAAAATGTCAGAGTCGAAACAAAATTACAATACCACAGAGAGAGAAGGATTAGGTATAGTCTATACCATTACATACCATTGATCTCTCAAATACCTCATCAACAAGCCAATGTTGGGGGGGAGAATTTGTATATGGTTATTGTTGTTCTAGGAATTTGAATTCGAAGTGATAGTCAAACCAGGGAATTTGAATGCAGGACCTGATCACATGTCAAGGATCACTAATGGAGAGGAACCCATGAAACTAGAGGAAAAATTTCTCGATGCACAGTTAATTTCAGTCAAAGTAGATGATGAATTTTTTGTATACATCATTCAATACTTGAGTACAGGGATTGCGCCACAAGAATTCAACACTGCACACAATAAAAATTAGGTAGTTAGGACTGCAGACTATCAATTGATTGCAAGAAACTTATACAATATGGGTGAATATAACATCTTGAAAAGATGTGTATTAGAACATGAAAGACCTAGTATTTTAGCAGAGGCCCATGAGGGGATGGAAGGAGGACATTATGAAGGAAAATCTACCGAGAGAAGGTATTGCGTGAAGGACTATGGTGCTTGACTATTCACAGAGACTCAAAGGACTACTGTCGGAGATGTGATGTATCTCAAAGGGTTGGTAAAATGAATAGACGGGATGAGATTCCCCTGAGACCACAAGTAACCTTCCAGGTATTCAAAAAATGGGAAATAGATGTTTTGGGACCAATTATCCCACCAAAAAAATGGTCAGGAGCGAGGTATATTATTACTGTGAAAAAATACTGAACAAGATGGGAAGAAGCAACACCAGTAAAGGATTGCAACACAGAGACAACAACACACTTCTTGTTTGAGAAAGTGATCACTAGATTCAGATGCCCAAGGATTTTGATGAGTGACAAAGGCACTCACTTCATTAACAACACTATTAAGGGGATGACTGAGGATTTTGAAGTTTATCATAAAAGGAGTACACCATATCATCCTCAAGAAAATGGAACAGTGGAAGCCTTTAACAAGATCCTTTAAAATTCACTGACAAAGATCTGTAATGTTAATAGGGACGATTAGGACTTGAAGATATCAACAGTACTATGGGAATACAAGACCACATGCAAAAAATTGACAGAGAAGACACCATTCAAATTGGTGTATGGACAAGAAGCAATGGTGCCATTAGAGTTTTTGGTACCTAGTTTGAGTGTAGCAACAACTACAAACATGACAGAGAAAGACACAGTACAAGAAAGGCTAAGTCAACTGATGATCATGGAGGAATATAGGATTCTAGTAGGGTTTCACCAAGAGGTACAAAAGGAAAAGGACAAAGCTTGGCATGCTAGACATATCAAGAGGAAAAATTTCATGGAGGGAGACCTAGTCTTGGTGTACGACAGTAAATCTATTCAACATCCAGGAAAACTCAGAATGAATTGGTTGGGACAATATGAAGTAAACACTGTCACAAATGGGGGAGCTATACATTTGAAGGACTTGGGAGGTACAAAACTCATAGGAATGATCAATGGGAGTCAACTAAAGATGTATAGGTACAATTGACCTCCTAGCACTTAAAAAAAAAGGACTGTGTGAAACAACAAAGGGGTTACCACGCCAGATAGCAGAGGACAACACCCAGCTAAAAGAAGGGTAGGAAACTGTAAATAAAATGTCCATGTGCACTAGAGAAACAATATCATGCACACTCAGAAACGTTAGCATGCCGTCAAAAGGATCAATAGTTAGAAAAAGGCAGAAATTACAAAAATGACAGGTATGACAAATAGGTGCCAACTGGAGGCATCTATCAAAATTAAATGACAAGAACAATCTATGGGACATCACATTAATCGTGCCAACTGGCTACATCAAGGGACATCAATGGTAGGTATGTAGGAAGTGCCAATTCATTTAACCCACAAATCAAGTAACTTCTCTGAGAAGTTTCACATGATTCCTATATAAGGTAAGCACGTAGGTATCAGAAGGGTTATTTTGAAATTGAGAAAATCACAAAACGACTGAGTATACTGAGCATAGAGCGAGTTTTCAGGAGTTGCAGAATGAACTAGCTCGATGGAGACCATTTTAACCATCATGGCACCACCCAAGCTAGGAGCGTTGAGCTAGGTCTGCAGAAGACCTCAAAGCAACCTTAGAGAACCACAATAGGCACAGGGAATCGAATAGGAAACCACCCGAACTACTGAATTTATCAAGTTGGAGGAAATCCCTTCACCCAATATGGAACGAGGGAGCCCCACACCAGTGGTGGAGGAAACCCAACAAACAACAACAATGGGCATGGATATTGATATGTCGAAAGGGGGATAGAGCCAGTAGGCCAAGGACATAGGCAATCCTTTATGCCCTGAAAATCCTGAAGAAGCCCCGAGTGTTAATGGGATGGTCTTGAACCAGACAAAAGCAGCCACACTAGAAAGGTCAAACATAGTAGCGTCAGAGCAAAAATGGGAGGGCATAGTATAAGATGTCACCAGTCAGCCAAAAACGTATACATAGGAGAGAAAAATGGAGGCTGGAACCTCGAGTCAGCCACCACAGAGGAAAGGAAAGCATCTAGTAGAAATATCAATGCATAGGAAGCCTGCATTAACCATAGTCTTACCGAGCATTTCGGAAGGGGTGTGTATTACAGATAACCTATTAGGTTGTGTGGAAAAAATATGGTACTCGGATCGTGATGTGACTGACATGGACAAGTTTCCTAAGATTGCAAAGAAATTTTACCTGGGTAGTGTGGGTATAGGACCCTTCGATGAGCCAATTTTCCAACCGAATTAGTGGGCAACTGAACTCGCCAACACCAGGATTCTAAAACTATTGGATATCCCACACTTTGGAAGGGGTCACGATGTAAATAGCTACATCAAGTAGCTAATCATAGTTACCCATGAAGGATACCTATAGTTGGAGGAGCCAGTCTTGATAGACACAGATATCATTACATTTATTACAGGGTTTCCATCTTAGGAGGAGAGTCTCGTGCATTTCCTCGATGACCAGAAAAAGGAGAAGGTGCTCACCGAGGAAATGAAGAAGAGGTATGGCACAGAAAGAGGGTCACGTGGAATCATCATTAAGCGCATCAGAGACACAAAAACAAGGATGAACACCAAACTCATGGTGTGAAATTTTCTCAGGAAGTGCCGCAAGGAGGAAGTCCATGTTGGGGTCATCACAACTACAACACAGTTTGGGGAGGGAACTATACTTAGCTGGGACCCGTACTTGTTAAATCTATTCCTTGAAGACTACAAGGACACACAGGACCTAGGGACAAAGTTCCACTACTCTTGGCTACTCATCTTGATCACCTTGATCGGATGGAGGGAGCCTAAATATACATACTTTTGTGATAAATGATAATAGAGAATATTTGGATTTGGTGCTCAAGAAGGTGAATCTTGAGACCAAAGATGAGAAATATCATGTGAATAGGCTCAAGCAGGGATTTCCTGTAGCCTATGATAGAATCCCAAAGAACATGCAAATAGTAGAGCCCATGATGATGCAGAAAATTGATCAGATTGTGCAAACAATCAATCAATACAAGTAGTATATCAAGAACCTCTAGGAACAACTCATCCCTACCACTCCCCAAAGGTCAAGTAACAAAGGAAGAAGGAATCAACATGGCAGATGGAGGAAATGGAATGACAAGTTAGCGTAGTTGTCGACTTGTTTTTATAGAGCATCACAACTATGGAAAAATTTGGAGGAGGATCAAAAGGTCCAACAGTGGGACCAGGAAGAGGAAAAGATAAGTGCAACTATACAGGACCTCAAGCAGAGGCAAAAGACAATGAAGATCACTGAGTGCCTCAAAGGAGTACAATATATGAAGAAGTTGCAAGAAGAACTCATAGCCGCGTAGACACGAAAGAAGGGTCAACAAGCTCAAATGGAACCTCTCCAAGAGCTAGTAGTGGAGGTCATTACGTAGGAAGAAGAGGAAAATAAGAATATGGAACAAATTTAGGAAGAGTGCAAAAAGATGATCAACGAAGAAATTACAGTGCAATTAATGGACACACTTAGAGAAAATAATGCACAGGCTCAAACACAAGCAAGGGAACTCACAGAGAAGTTCCAGACTCTCACAGGAGTTGTTGAAGAAGTGAAAAAATTTTAGGTGGCTCAAGATGATCCACATGTCAGTGTTGGGGGTCTGTTGGATGTAGACCTAGTTAGGGGAAAAGGCTATTTTTGAGAAAAGAGGCATGAAAAGAGGAAAGGATAGCTGGAAGGAAAATCAACACTTGTAAGGGAAGCATGCGAGGCGTGCATGTAAGGAAGACCTAACGATTCTAGGGTTAGGGTTTTTTCAATGTATTGTAATGGATGATGAGCCAATAATATATGTAGGTAGTACTTAGAGGAAAAAGAGAGAGGGAGGGGAGAGAGAGATAAGATAGAGAGGACGAGAGAAGAGAATAGATGGAAGAAAGTTGTAATAACTGTACTAGTCAGTAAGGTGGTGAGATAGAGAAGAAATGAGAGACTCGAGATTGAGGCTTAGATTGCAGGCTGGGGAGCCTGGTGCGATCTAGTCAGCCTCACAGGGATTGAGGATCCTGTTGAAGAGAGTAAGATCCAATATTGTAACCACGCATAGCGTGACATATTACTGAACCATAATAAAGAGCTTGAGAGCCATATCTTTGTGGACGTAGCCCAGGAGGAGGTGAAAAATGGTAACACTTGTGTTATGTGAATGAATTTATGAGTCTTTATTGTTGTTAAGTGGTGAATGTTAGATGAATGAATTAACTAGTAAGATCTAGTATATCACATGCATGAATAGAATGATTGCTATAATCAAGAATTAAATTGAATAAGTAAATATTAAAATATACAATCACATATCTCCACTCATTCCCAAGTTGCAAATACCTGAGTATTGAAGCGAACCATAGAGCTATCTCGGGTAAGACTGTGTAGTGCACTCTATGTGTTCTGTTACCTTCTGGTCTACTAGAGGGGTCGATATTTTTAGAGGGATTTTGTTGGAATATTATTAAATATGAACTGGGGTCAATCTATGACATTAAGGTAGGATCAGGATAACTGATATAGAATCCCAAGTAAAAGAGTATAGAAATACAACAAACCTAATGGTTGGAATCCCAACCCCACCTGAAATGGGTTATGGCCAGTTGAGCTATGCAGGGCTCGGTTGTAGCTATGTTGGACATAGGGAAGACTCTCATCCCATGTGAGAGGGTGATTGGAATTATACATGTGCAGGATATGCATGATCATTCGATTTATCACCTAGGTTTGGCCATCTATTTGGGGGTGGAAGGTCGTGGATTTGTTGATCTTGGTGTCCAACAGTGACCAGAGGCTCGACCAAAATGTGCTAATAAATCGACTATCCCAATATGAGAAAATGGTTTGTGGGATTCCAAAATGTACCCAAACTCGTTCAAAGAAGAGCTTGGCAGTGGCATCTGTTGTTATTATCTTCTTACAGGTGGCCAAAATCACCATCTTAGAAAAGCGATCAACAACAAAGAAAACACAATCATTTCCTTGCTTGGTGGATGAGAGGCACGACATCTATTCCATGGATATGGATTCCCATGGTATGTCAAGAGTAGGAAGAGGGGTGTATAGACCCTATTTCTTAGTGGTCAGTTTGGAAATAGTGCAGGCAGTGCATGACCTGATATATTTGCTGACCTCCCGTCGAAGTTTCGACCAGTAGAAATGTTTCTGCAACATTGCCACTATCTTTTCGATGCTAAAGTGTCCTACCACATGACTGTATTGGGCTTCCCAGATCAGCTTTTCTCACTCGCTTGATGGAACGCAGATATGGAACAGATGACACAAAATTTTGTTGGCCCTTGGTTATGGAAGAAAGCGAATATTATGGAAGAAAAGGAGAAACATGAACTGCGCAGAAGGAAGGTTGATTGAGATCAGGTCGAAGAGGTTAAAGAAACAAAAAAGATGGAGCGAAGTACAAGAGATCAAGTCATTGGATGAGGATATCAAGGAAGATAGATCAACAAGGAAGGTGTATCATAGAAAACTTAGCAAGAGGAAAAATCCACCGGTAGATGCTTTGTAGAACCTCGAGGGAAGGAACGAAAGACAAGATGGTGAAGCCTTGAAAACGTGGGTCAAGTTGATCTAGTGTTTTAGACACATAGGGTTTTGGTATCTAGGGTTTTGACACCTAGGCTTCACCCTAAGGCTGTCAATGAGATATTGTAATGTATAAACAAGGGTCAAGAGGACCTGGGATGGGTTGGTCGTTCAGATTTCGTTGATGTAAAGAGGAGTGGTTATTAATGTAGAGAGAGAAGTATTGTGCTGTGAGAGAATTTGGTATTGTAAGATCTTCAACTGGGTGCAAAGATCAACCCTGCAGTTGGGTGCACAGGGAAGGGAGATAGAGAGAACAGAGAAGGAGAGAATATATGCAAGCTAAGAGTGCATATAGAACTATAATTTTTCACCTAATATATTATAAAACATAGTTATGTGGATGTAGCCCTAGGGAGTGGGTGAACCACATATATCTTGCATTATGAGTGATTGATGTTGTGTTCTTTACTTATTTTACTTTGATGATGCATTAGTATGTTATATTTTATATATAACTATGCAAAGTAGGTTTATTATTGGAAATAATAGTCTGATCTCCATGTGTGGTTGCCTTGATCCCACTTGCATTTCCTCTGGTTGTAGACACCTGTGTCCTGCAACCCCCTATTTCTACTTCAGGTGAGACTGCATCTGCTTTGTAGGTGTTGTCGAAAGGGCCAATATTTAGGGCTTGTTAGTGCACTATTAGAGATGAACATTGGGTCTTCCCCTGTGCCAAAAAATGGTTCTATTACCGAGACCAAGATCTTCTTGAGGGAATGTCAAGGTGGTTTCCATCAAAGACGGAGATTTAAAAGTGGATACAAGAACAAGAGAAGGAATTCACAGAATCTCATAATAAGAACCCTAATATTATCATAGAATATTGGTTGGGAAGGTATATCTTTACTGATATAAATGAGATTTTATTTGGAGGGATTCATACGGAGCTATACGACTGGTTGGCATGATTAAAAGATACCCAGTTTGAGATCAGATCTAGACCGCCTGTGGTTTGGACGTCGACGTTGATCAATAAGGTTAAGATAATTGATAACACCATGTCAAGAGTAGGAGATCATTGGTTCGATAGTACCATTGGAGGGTATATCACTAAGTTTTCTATTGACAGAGTAGAATCATATAGACAAGCAAAGAGGTATTTCTTTAAAGGAATGAGAGGAAATTTTTTACACTTCTTAAAGTTGAAGATCAAGATGATATTGCATGAGAAGAACATCTTGAACACATAGTAGTGGGTCAGACTCAGAGCCAATGTTCAGTAATTTAGACAACGATAATGACATAGAGGTTGGACACACGCGCAGTGGGAAAACTTCAGAGAAGTCCCTTTGGTTGAATTGTTTGAGAAGAATCATGAACCAACACAGGAAGAAGGGTTCTACAGTGGAGAAGAAGAATATTTATTGATCGAGAAACATTGAGAGTCCGCTAGGGAAAAAGAAGAGAAGACTGAAGAACCTCACCGATAAGAGTAAGAAAATTTAGGTATTGCGCAGACTGTTGAAGTAAGTATTATTATGTCTCCTATTTATTTAACAACATTAAATAACCAGAGTAACCTAAGTTATCAGAGGAATCAGATGAATGGTACAAGTGGTTTCATGCACACTTAGTCAGGAAACCTAGGAATATCTATGGCAGATGAGATGAGGTTACCCACCTTTAGAGGATATGGATTTGAAGATCCTGATCAAAACTAGTTTCTATGTGAAGTTGTATGGAGTATTAAGAATGTCACCAACAAAGCTATTAAATGAGCTCAGTTTAATACTACCTTGAGAGACCACACACTGAGTTGGTACATGAAGTTCATCCAAGGAGTTGTCCAACCGAAACCACTGAACGAGATTAAGATTGTGTTGATTGTTGAATTCAAGAAACCCAAGTCTAAATTGCAGTGCATCACAGAGTTGAAGGAAATCAAGCAGAAAGTAGATGAACCTGTTTGGGAGTTTGATCAGAGGTTTAAGATCCTCACAGGTCATTTGAGTTTTCATATCCTAGATGAGCAGAACAAGGAATGGTTCATTGTTTCCCTCCTACCACACATTAGAGTCCCTTTGATGTAGCAGAAGATTGCTTCGTAGGCTGAGGCATTGGATATCTCCATGAAACTTGAATAGACCCCTATGGAAGAATCTAGCTCAGGTATGAGTCAAATAACTAGCTTATCACTACAGGTTGAAGATATGAAAAAAGATAAGAGAGAAGACATCTGGTGTATCATATGCAAATCAGAAGGCCATTACAAGGAGCATTGTCCCCTATTTCATGAATACTTAGCTTCAATATCCCCAAGCCCTTTGAAGCAAATTACTCTACCATGGTGCGAGGTATGTAGAAATAGACATCACCCTGGAGAATGCTATTACATGAAAAAGTATGTTCAAAAACCTATGAACCTCTACTGCACATTCTGTAAATCTATGGGTCATGATGAGAAGGACTGTAGAGCTTATGATATCTTGCATGAAATATCAAGGGATATCTACAAAATTCAAGGTGAAGTATAGCAAGAAGGGAACACCACGTAGTATAATTCCCCTAGAAGAGGAAACCTCAACCCTCGTGGTGGATTGAAGAGGATGAGGAGGAGGTATGGGTCGAGTTCGAGGCCAGATAATTTGTTATAAATGTGCACAACAAGGTCATTTGGAAAGGGACTGTCAAAACCCTTATACCACTTGCAGTTACTGCAACCCGTTTGACCATGTCATAGAATATTTCCCTGCGTTGTTAGCCAAACTTTAGGAATGATGAGGAGGAAACCACAAGTACAACTAATCACATCAGAACCTCATGGAGAAGATTCTAGAGTCGTTGTTATCACTAGAGGAGGCACTGCTACAGGAGAAGAGAGGGTGACTCCAGGGAATACTACAGAACAATCAAGAGTCATAAAAGTTGAAGAGAAGACACAAGAGTTTGATCCAAAGAAGGAGAAACAAACATTTGAGGAAGAAAGAAAATAATTTGGGAGAGATCAAGCTTCTTCATCAAAGTTTCGACCAGAAGTCAGAGAATGTGGAATGCCTCTGGCATTTGATCAGTTTGCTTTGCTCAGAGAAGAAAAAGAGGTAAGTAAGCTCATGGAATTCTTCTGCACTTTCATTAATCTGATAAAGGATGAGAGCATTGTACAAGAGCTACAAAACTTGATCAGACAGTATGATCTAGGAAAGGTAGATCCCTTACTGAGTAGAGAAGTACATCAAGTGTCCAAAAAGAGAAGGAAAAATAAGGAGCCACATCTGAATTCTTAGATCAAAGATTATGATATATATTATGTGGTCCTCAACTTAGGGTCAGAGGTCAATGTCATGATGAAGAAGACCTGGGAATTGATGGGAAAACCTAAGTTTATCTATTCCCCCATCAGGCTTAGGATGGCCAAGAAACAGGCTGTGCGCCCCTTTGAAATATTGGAACATGTCCTGTGGACATCGATGGGGTCAGAACATTTGTGGACTTTGTGGTGATTGAGCTAGTCGATGATAGTTTTCCTTATCCCATGCTGTTAGGAATTGATTGGGATTTCAACAATTCTACTGTTGTTGACTTGAAGAAAATAAGAATGACATTTGAAGGTGATGGACTTAGGGTCATCGCACCTTTCGATCCTGATGAAGATCCCAGATACAAAGAGCCCATTAGAGAAGAAGAGTGGGCATATGAGTTGGAGAATATATACCAAATTTAAACAAGACAACATGATTACATTAATCCTACAATCGATGTGAATTTAAGCTAGTGAAGTGATAGCGCATGTTCATCAGGATTAGAAGAAGCACTAGAGAATTGGAAGAATAAAATGTATGAAGTATATACACGGAGATGTGCTAGACTGACCAGAGAAGTTTGCTGGATCGACACAACACTAAGTAATTTACCCACATTTGATGGTTTGAATCACTTAGAAACTTTCATACTGGAATTTGAAGAAACTGTACCAGTACAATAGAGACCGTTGGAACTGGATGAGGCTTTGAAAGATACTCCAGCAAGATGGGGGGAACACATAAAAGGAACATCGCGAACTGGATACAATGTTGCACTTGATGACAATGCGATTTTCATAACAATTCGAAGGATGCAAAGTTAGGTACACAGGTCAAAGTTGTACGAAAGACCATGTGCGAGGTTGTGAGGAGGCCTGGACAAAATTTCGTCAAGAGAATTGGGTGCATAAATTAATAAATACTCTAGACACAACCCCGATCAATTGGTATCTTCAAGTAGAACTGCGCCTCACCACTACAGATTGGCAAGGTATGACTTAGAATTTTGTAGCTACATTTTTATTTGAAAGTCAACACCCTCTAGTAGATCAAGATTTACAGGTTGTAAGACAAAAAGTATTTGAGGAAGCACCTAGACTCCCTGTGGAGCAAGAAGAGGATGAATGGACTTCACCTCTTCATAAATTGCAAGGATGTTATAATATCAATGCCGATGAAGATGATGATCTTAGGAATGTGAAAATTGCTGAAACAACAGGACAGAGAGACATAGAAGGACCAGGAGTTGAACTACCTTTTATTGGACATCCAATCAAAATCAAGTTAATATTGGAATAGAGAAAGAACCTAAGCTTTCTAATGTTGGAGATTACTGGGATGATGCCACTATTGATAAGATCATAGAGTTACTGCATGAATATCAGGACTTGTTTCCAACCAAGTTCACTGATATGAGGGGCATTAAAGGGCCCATGGGAGAGATGATGTTAAAATTACTAAGACAACTAAGGGGGGAGGGGGGTGAATCAATTGTTATTGTGCTTAAACAATTTTAAGTATATTAATACATTCTTAATCTTTCTTCAAGTGATCATCAACATTATACAACATATGGAAAATAAAAGTAATGAGCATTAGTCACACACAAGGTATACACAGAGACAAATTTTCACGACGAAACCCATAAAGGGAGAAAACCTCTTCTTCTTCGAAATGATAGACAGTCTTTTAAGTTATGTACATCATCTATAATGGAGAACCAACTCAATGTGAGGCTGCTACCTTTGTTTTACAAGCTGCAACTTGTTTGAGATCACCAACTCTTTGGTTTCTCTAGCACCCACTAGAAGGAAGCACCAACTCCCTTAATGTTCCAGCACCAACTGGATGGAAGCACCAACTTCCAGTTACACAGGCTCCAACTTGTATAACAGAGAACACTTGTTCTCCCTTGCACCACCCTACCACCGTGGTTTCTCTGGCTGCAACCAGATGGAAGCTACAACTCCCTGTGTTCAAGTTCCCACTTGAACCTCTGAGGACAACTGTCCTCCCTAGCACCTCCCAACCACCTTGGAATATTAAATGAATAATTAAACAACCAACTACACGGATAAATCGATTCTTACCACTTCTTCTCTGTTCTGTAAATCTGGTCTTCTTCTAACTGTTATGCAATTCTTCTCTTCCTTTGTCTGTTCTACAATTATGCTCTGCTTCAACTTGTTCTGTCATTCCGATCTGCTTCAAGTCTTTTCCTCATCTAATCCTCTTCTCCGAGTTTTATCTCACACACATATTTTCAGTCTCACACTGCACATCCTGTGATTTTCCCTTTCTTACATTTTAATTCATTTTTCGTCCAGAACAACCAACCTCACACAGTCTATATATTTTTCTTTTATACACCACACCCACAACAATTACACTTCCAATCTTTTGAGGCAAAAGAAAAACCGTCTAAGCAACTGAAACGCCAACCGATCAGGAATCATGAATCAGTTTTGCTAATTGATTTGTAACTGATGAATTAACTGTGAGACAGAACAATACCCCTCTGATCATATTCACATTTATCTGCACCGTTGGATGATCTTTATTAATATTGACTTTAAATCGGGTTTCGGCATTTCGACATTCCTGTGGCCAAGTGTCTCGACACTTCATGTCGCGATCTTCGAAACTTCGATATAGAGCTTTTTTGTGCTAGCTCCTTACTCTATATGACCATGGCCATGACCAAGCGCTTATGCATAAAGTGCTTTTCACGAATTCGCATTTCGTGAATCTAGAGATGAGGCATTTTGACTCTCCAAGTCGTGATCCCTGAAACCCCAAAATGGAGCTTATCTTAAACTGACTCCTTCCCTTCTCGTGACCACCGATGGTGACCATAGGCTGTGCCAAAAGGCGCTTCATATTTTGTGATTTTATAAACTTCATCGATTCTGATCAACGGTCGAAATCTCCATAGATCCGATGGTCCAGATCTTATCGTGATCTCGCATCTCACGAGTTTCCACACCATGCTCCATTGACTCCAAGTCAGTGACTTGTCCTATGATTCGATGGTCCAGATATGATCTTAATTCAATGGCTCAGATCATATCACAATTTCAACGTTCTTGTGGTTATGTTTCATGCCTTTCCAAGTCGTGATTCATGAAACTCTGAAATGGAGTCGAATCAACGGTCCAGATCACACCTTGATCTGACGGCTGTGATTAAATCATGATTTTGCATATCGCAATTTTGATGGTTATGTTTCTTGCCTCTCCAAGTCGCGATTCGCGAAACTCTGAAATGGAGTCGGATCAATGGTCCAGATCACACCTTGAACTGACGGATGCGATTAAATCGCGATTTCGCATATCGTGATTTCGATGGTTATGTTTCTTGCCTCTCCAAATCACGATTAGCGAAACTCTGAAATGGAGTCGGATCAATAGTCCAGATCACACCTTGATCTGACGGCTACGATTAAATCACAATTTTGCATATCGCAATTTCGGGAGATGAGAGGTTGGATCATTTCATACTTTTGACTTTCCAGTTAGCGAAATGCTGATCTATGTCCACGTGTCATGCCCGAAGACGAACGGTCCTCCTTCTTTCGATATTTTGTATGCCCATTTCTCCTTGCATTTTAATGAACTTGTAGGTTCTTCATGATCCAACGATGGTTGAGTCTGGCGCTCAGATCCGACACCTGAGATCTGTCCTCCTCTTATGCACGTTCTTCTTGTCTACTAACAGATCTGTCGGTCCTCCTTCTTTCAAGAATTTTGAATGGGATCCAACGATCGAAAATGCTTCTCCTCCCAAGCTTACTTTGTTCCTCTTACTCTGATCTTGCCATCGATGATCTGCCAACAATCTTCTGAGCTTATTCGAATCTTCTCTGCAATGTATTCTCATAACGTCGATCTATTACATACTTTCTGTACTCATGCCATATTCATTGTTGTACTTGCCATCAATGACAAGCAAACAAGCATATGCTGTCTGTTAAATATTTTCCAGCATTCTCCCCCTTTGGCATTGATGGAAACCACTGTTACTTTCCTGTAGCATCCTTGAAATCACAACCTGAAATAAATTACCACACTTTCTCCCCCTTTGACATCAATGTCAAAGAAGAAACAATCTCCCCCTGAGTTGTTGCAGTACATACTCCCCCTGTCAACTAGAAGCATCTTAGAAGTACACCAGATATTCAATAAGTACTCCCCCTAACCAGGTGAATAGATTAGACACAAGAAATTATAACCCCCAACTTTTGACGAAGATATCCAAAAGGGGTTGTTGCTAATGGTTTTGTAAATATATCTGCAATCTGTTCTATAGAAGGTATATATTTCAGTTGAACAATTCTGTTTGTAACTTGTTCTCTAAGAAAATGGTACTTTATTGAAATATGCTTAGTCTTGGAATGAATAACAGGATTCTTGGAGACACTAATGGAACTGGTGTTATCACGGTGAATTGAAATGGGATCAGTGTAAGTTACCTTCAAATCTGCAAGAGTTTGTATCATCCATAAAATTTGTGTGGAGAAAGTAGCAGCAACAATGTATTCTACCTTTGTAGTTGATAAAGAAATGGATCCTTTCTTTTTACTAAGCCATGCAACTAATGAGTCACCTAGAAAGAATGCTCCTCCACTAGTTCTTTTTCTCTCATCAACACAGTTTTCCCAATCTGCATCTGAATAAGAAGTTAACTGAAAATTATGATTTCTAGGATACCACAGACCATAAGTCATTGTTCCCTTCAAGTATTTGAATATCCTTTTTACAGCTACCAAATGACTTTGTTTAGGAGCAGACTGATAACGACCTACCATTCCAACAACTTGCATTATATCAAGATGATATGTTGTGATGTACAGAAGACTGCCTATCATAGAGCGATATGTCCTTTGATCAACATCTAGTGAAACATCATTTTTAATGAGCTTGAAACCAACCACCATAGGTGTGCTAACTGGATAGGAATCTTCCATCTGAAATTTCTTCAACATCTCTTTCAAATATTTTTCTTGAGAAATAAATATTCCTGCAGAACTTTGTTTTACTTGT
>SNQJ01S0082386.1:30895-56427 GCA_010110895.2 Picea sitchensis
AAATCGGGTTTCGACATTTTGGCATTCCTGTGGCCAAGTGTCTCGACACTTCATGTCGCGATCTCCGAAACTTCGATACAAAGATTTTTTGCGCTAGCTCCTTCCTCTATATGTCCATGGCCATGGCCAAGCGCTTATGCATAAAGTGCTTTTCACGAATTCACATTTCATGAATCTGGAGATGAGGCATCTCGACTCTCCAAGTCGCGATCCCCGAAACCCCGAAATGGAGCTTATCTGAACTGACTCCTTTCCTTCTTGTGACCACCGACGGTGACCATAAGCTGTGCCAAAAGGCGCTTCATATTTCACGAGTTTATAAACTTCATCGAGTCTGATCGATGGTTGAAATATCCATAGATCCGATGGTCCAGATCTTATCGCGATCTCACATCTCACGAGTTTCCACACCATGCTCCATTGACTCCAAGTCAACGACTTGTCCTATGATTCAACGATCCAAATCTGATCTTAATTCAATGGCTTATATCATATCGTGATTTCGCATATCGCGATTTCGACGTTCTTGTGGTTATGTTTCTTGCCTCTCCATGTCACGATTCGTGAAACTCCAAAATGGAGTCAAATCAATGGTCCATATCACACCTTTATCTGACGGCTGCGATTAAATCACAATTTCACATATCGCGATTTCGATTGTTATGTTTCTTGCCTCTCCAAGTCGCGATTTGTGAAACTCCGAATTGGAGTTGGATCAACAGTCCAGATCACAGCTTGACCTCACGGCTGCGATTAAATTGTGATTTCGCATATCGCGATTTCGATGGTTATGTTTCTTACCTCTCCAAGTTGCGATTCACGAAACTCAGAAATGGAGTTAGATCAATGGTCCAGATCACACCTTGATTTGACGGCTGCGATTAAATCGCGATTTCGCATATCGTGATTTCGGGAGATGAGAGGTTGGATCATTTCATAATTTTGACTTTCCAGTCAGCGAAATGTTGATCTATGTCCACGTGTCATGCTCGAAGATGAACGGTCCTCCTTCTTTCGGGATTTTGTATGCCCATTTCTCCTTTCATTTTAATGAACGTTCAGGTTCTTCAGGATACAACGATGGTTGAGTCTGGCGCTCAGATCTGACGCCTGAGATCTTTCCTCCTCTTCTACACGTTCTTCTTGTCTAATAACAGATTTGACGATCCTCCTTCCTTCAGGAATTTTGAATGGGATCCAATGATCGAAAATGCTTCTCCTCCCGAGCTTACTTTGTTCCGCTTCATCTGATCTTGCCATCGATGATCTGCCAACAATCCTCTGCACTATTTCTTCTGAGCTTATTCGAATCTTCTCTGCAACGTCTTCTCATAACACCCATCTATTACATACTTTCTGTACTCATGCCATATTCATTGTTGTACTTTCCATCAATGACAAACAAATAAGCATGCATTGTCTGTTAAATATTTGCCAACAGACGAAGATCCCATTGAAACCAGATGCAAGGCCAATTAAACAAAGACCCTACATATTGAACCCTAAATATAAGGAGAAAGTGAAGATTGAATTAGATAGAATGCTGGAAGAAGGAATCATAGAACCTGTTGAAGAATCATAGTGGATTAACCCTATGATGGTTCATGATATGAAAATAGGAGAGATGAACATCTGTGTAGATCTCATGAATTTGAATGATGCATGTCTACATGATCCATTCCATACACCATTTATTGACGAAGTGTTAGATAACGTGGGAGGACAGGAAGTCTACTCTGTCACCGATGCATTTTTAGGATACCATCATATCAGGATTGCCAAGGAAGATCGCCATAAGACCATGTTTGCAATAAAATGGGGATCCTACCAATACTCAATGATTCCTTTTGGATTGAAGAATGCACCAACCATCTTTTCTAGGGTGGTGGTCGAAGCATTAAAGGAGTTTTTACATAAATTTCTGGAAGCATATTTTGATGATTAGACTATTTTTATCTTATTACAAAATCATATTGAATGTTTAAGACTAATGTTGGATAAGTGCAGGCAATGTTAGATTTCCATGAAAATGAAGAAGTACAACTTATTTTCTCCCTTTGGAGTGTTGCTGGGACATATCGTGTGTGAGCAGGGATTGCTAGTAGATCCATCTAAGATTGTCATTATTGTCGATTTACACCCTCCTACTTAATTCAAACAGCTGCGCACTGTGTTGGGACATACTGGATACTAGAGGAACTTCATTAAGGGATATGCACAAATTACAACACCTATGGAGAAGCTTCTGAAGAAATATTGTCAGTTTCAATGCACAGAAGAATACCAATGGAGCTTCGACACACTGAAACAAAAAATGGCTACTGCGCCTATTCTGGTTTTTCCATACTGGAGAAAGGAATTTCATGTGCATGTCGATGCATATTCTATTTCACTAGGAGCAGTGTTAGTACAACTAGGAGTAGGAGACATTGACCACCCGTTAGCCTTTGCTAGCGCAAAACTATATAAACTGAAATCAATTACACCACCACTGAGAGAGAAGGGTTAGCCATGGTGTATGCCCTGCAGAAGTTTTGTCACTACTTGTCAGGAGGACACTTTAATATGTTCATTGATCACTCTGCACTGAAATACATAGTCAACAAGCCAGTGTTGGTGGGAAGGATATGAGGATGGCTTCTGTTATTTTAGGAATATGATTTTGAAATTGTGGTAAATCTAGGAAGGATGAATAAGGGACCTGATCACTTGTCTAGGTTGGAACATGGAGATGAACCTACTAGTTTGGAGGATACATTGTCAGATGCACAATTTCTGGCCATTATAAAGGTTGATGATCACTTCGCTGAGATAGATTAGTTCCTATCAATAGGAATAACACCTCACGAATATACAATCATTCAGAAGAAACAACTGGTAGTGCGCGCTGCAGATTTTTCGCTTCTAGCTAAACAACTATATAAGATGGGACCTGATGAGATCATGAGAAGATGTGTTATGGAGGAAAAATTACCATTAATTTTAGCAGAACCTCATGAAGGCATTGGAGGAGGACACTACACAGGAAAATAAACAACGCAAAAGGTTCTTAGAGATGGCCTCTGGTGGCCCCCTTTACACAGAGATGCTAAAGAATACTATAGAGTCTCTGATGTATGCCAAAGAGCTGGGAAACCTTCCAGAAGAGATGAAATGTCATTAGCACCCCAACTAACCTTACAAGTATTTGAGAAATAGTCCATTGACTTCGTGGGACCTATAAATCGACTAGGGAAGCACACAGGCGTCGGATACATCATCACTGCGACACAATATTTGACCAGATGGGAAGAAGCAAGAGAAGTTAAGGACTATAGTGAAACTATAGCTACACATTTCATATGTGATGATATCATAACCAGGTTGAGATGCCCAAAGATCCTCATGAGTCATCAAGGTACACATTTTATTATTAAGACTATTGAAGCCTTGACTCAGGAATTTGAAGTTCACCATCATAAGAGTACTCCTTATCACCCACAAGCGAATGGGATGGTTGAAGCTTTCAACAAGATCTTGTGAGATAGCGTGAATGAAGATTTGCAGTGTAGACAAATATGACTAGGATTTGAGATTACCAGCAGTGTTATGGGCCTATAGAACTACTTGCAAGAAGCTGACAATGTTAAGCTGGTTTATGGCCTAAAAGAAGTTGTACCCATGGAATATTTAGTTCCTATCTTAATAATTGAAACCTTTACATATATGGATGACACTGGTGCTATTTAAGAGAGGCTCGCACAATTGGTCGAACTAGAAGAAGACAGATTTATTGTAGGATTTCATCAGCAGGTTTAGAAGGAACGAGAAAAGGCCTACCATGACAAGAATATCAAGAAGAAAGCATTTAATCAAGGAGATATGGTATTGGTATATGATAGCAAGTTCATGAAGCATCCAGGGAAGTTCAGAACACATTGGATGGGGCCATATGAGGTTGCCTATGTTACAAAAGGAGGAGTTGCGCAACTGAAGACTTTGAATGGGGAGTGGAAGGAAGGATTGGTGAATGGGAGTTGGTTGAAATTGTACTATGACAACTAGCTACCTCGTAGATCTCGGTAAAAACAAAAGGAGAAGGGTCTAGGTACCAGGTGCAGTTGAGACTGGACACCAGACACAAGAAAAACCATCTACACATAGGGTGGAGGAATGGAGCAGGAAGCACAGGCTATGTTGTGCAGTATGAAGTCGAGGTATAGTAGAAGATTCATATATGAGTGCCTTGGGATGAGTCACAGGTGAGTGTTGGGGGCCTTTTGGCCCTTGGTTATGGAATAAAGTGAATATTACGGAAGAAAAGGAAAAACATGAACTGCGTGGAAGGAAGGTTGACTAAGATCAGGTTGAAGTGGTTAAAGAAACATAAAATATGGAGTGAGGTCCGAGAGAGCAAGCCATTGGATGAGGAGATCGAGGAAGACATATCAACAAGGAAGGTAGATCATGGAAAACTCAACAAGTGGAAAAATCCACTGGTAGATGATTTGGAGAACCTTGTGGGAAGGAAGGAAAGTTAGGTTGGCGAAGCTCTGAAAACGTGGGTCAAGTTGATCTAGGGTTTTATACACATAGGGTTTTGGTATCTAGGGTTTTGACAACTAGGCTTTAGCCTAAGACTGTCAGTGAGATATTGTAATGTATAAATAAAGGTCAAGAGGACCTGGGATGGGTTGGTCGTTTATATTTAGTTGATGTAAAGAGGAGTGGTTGTTATTAATGTAGAGAGAGAAGTATTGTGTTGTGAGAGAATTCAATATTGTAAGATATTTAGTTGGGTTAAAAGATCAACCCTATAGCTGGGTGCATAGGGAAGGGAGATAGAGAGAAGAGAGAAGGAGAGAAGATCTGCAAGCTAAGAGCATGCATAGAACTGTAAGATTTCAGCTAATATATTATAAAGCACAGTTATGTGGACATATCCCTAGGGAGAGGGTGAACCACATATATCTTGTGTTATGAGTGATTGATGTTGTGTTATCTACTTCTGTTACTATGATGATGCATTAGTATGTTAGATTTGATATATAATTGTGCGAAGTATGTTTATGCTTGGAAAGAATAATTTGATCTCCATGTGTGGTTACCTTGATCCCACTTGAATTTCCTCTGGTTGTAGACACCTGTGTCCTGCAACCCCCTATTGCTACTTCGGGTGAGACTGCATCTACTTCGTAGGTTTTTTCGAAAGGGCCAGTAGTTAGGGATTGTTGGTGAGCTATTAGAGTTGAACCCTGGGTCTGCCCCTGTGACAACACAATCCATCCTGAAGATGGAAATTAGCTACAACTTCTTTTGCACCCAACATTTGGCAGGTGGTGGAAAAGTTTTGTTCTATCTCATAGAGTTGGGACCATCCATAGGTCTCATGGACACAATATTATAGCACCGTGGTGAGTTCCACCACTGGTGGTCTGTTGAGGAAATGAGTGGCAAGGTTGGTGCTTTCTGTTTTATACTTGATGTTGACGTGGAATTGTTGCAAGTATGTGGACCAATTTTGATGGAGTTATTTTTGCAATTTTTCTTGTGTCTTCATGAACTGCAGTGGTTTATGATCAGTGTGGATGATTGTCTCCTTCCCAGGAATGTAATGTCTCCATTGGTGACAAGCTTTCACAATGGATTACATTTCTTTGTCGTAAGTAGGGTCCTTACGAACAACATCTGATAGTGTCTCACTATGATAGGCCATGGGGTGACCATTCTGAGTGAGAATGGAACCAATAGCATAGTCTGAAGCATCTGTTTCGATCTCAAAGGGTTTTTGCAGGTCTGGTAGTGAAAATACTGTGGTTGAGCACAAGCGCTACTTCAAATCATCAAACACTTTTTGTTGGGACCGACCCCACACAAATTTATCCTTACCACCACCCTTGGTTACTTGGTTGAGGTTCCATGCAATATGGGAGAATCCCAACACAAACTTGCGGTAGAAATTGGCAAGGCCCAAGAAGCTCTAAAGCTCAATGAGTGTGGTTGGGGCTAGCCAATCACAGATGACTTGAATTGTAATATAACCAGGTAGAACCCTAACAGTAAAGGTAATAATGTACTTAAGCTGGTGATTTGTTTGATATATTTTGACATGCATCTTCCATGGTGTAGTGCATGCATGCACTGCATAGTAAAATGATGAATTGGGACATTCCAAGACATCACGCGTAGCATATTAAGTGTGCTTGATATTGGGGCCAGGGAGCCTTTATGTATATGTTGTGTTTTATAGGCTGGTGATCTAGTTATTATAAGCTAGGATGCTTATGTTTTGATTAGGCCGGAGAGCCTAGATGTTAAAGGCCAGTGCGCCTACTTTGTATATGTATCATAATTAATATAAATACATCATTTCACACAGACCGACCATGATAAAAGAGATGGGGGACTAAACTCCACTAGTCAGGGAAAGGGTGGCAACCAAAAGTTAAGGAAAGGGGGATAAGATAGGGATCTTAAGCCAAAAAGGAATATTATATTAATATTTCTTAAAGTATAAAGTATGGATAATTATGTTATCCTAAGTTCTAAAGTTGGGGACAAGTGGGCCAAAGTAGCTCCCAACATGACACGTGTCAAGTTGGGGACATGCATACATATTGTGGGGACTTAGTTCATTTCCATCACTTCTTACCATAATCTTTTCCATGATTCCTTCCATCATTTAGCGAGGGTGGCATGAGCATTTTTCACTCACGCAGTCAATTATCCTCCATACTTCTTGTCACTGTATCCGAGCTTGTATCCATGGCCATATAGGTTTGTGTAGCTGGTTAGCCCATGGGATATTGAAGAGGCAGGTTGTCAGGCCTGTGAGTAATTTCTCTCTGGGTGAGAGAATTGTTGGGAGGTGACTTCCTGAAGGTGTTGAACTGCAGCTACAGGGCTCTGAGACTTCCTGTTCGACCTGTTGTTGAAGCCTTGGAAGGGAAGTGGGGCAGCCGAGGGACTGTTGATCAAAGAAGGGGCACACTTCCTTGGGTGGGACAAACATGTGGGGAATGAGAGATTGTAGGCTGTTAGTTTGAGTAGGCACCTATGACAAAGTCTTTTCTATTTTCCATGAGTCGTTAGCCTTGTTAGGAACCTTTACCCGAGTGGATTTTAGTCCCATCTTGGGGGTGACTCACTCTTGAGAGTGATGAATAGTGTGGTCTAAGGTTGGGAGGTTAGTGGAAGGTATTCACATAGTAGGTGACATTCTTACCAAGATAAGTGTCAATTGTGTGATAAATTTACATGCTACATTGTTATTTGTGTGCATATTTTTTATGGGTTACCATATGCATGATTATAACTGTGATTATTTTTGTGGGTATTTCCTGTATATGTTGCATGTATGTATTTACTATTATTTTAGTATCGATTCATTCGTTTACAAATATATTTGTATGTTTACGTTTTATATATAGGGCTTCCGCAAGAGTGTTGTGTGTGTATGTTTTAATTGCATGCAGTTAGAAAATTTTATGTGACCTAGCTCAGAATAGAAGCTGGGTATGTTACAGTATGTTCCACACAGAGAACGGATGTGTTCTCTGGTGTAGCATGGCCTAGCATGGATGGTTGGGGACATTACAAAAAGGGTTTCAGAGCTAAGTAAAGCATCTGAGTTGTGGCATTTCTAGACCTGTGGGTGGATGGGGATGTTACAATATGGTATCAAACCTTCCGTTTTCAACACTGATCCTGGATGGGTCGAGTAAGTCGAGTTGAAGTGAAATTTCACAGAGGTTCTATTTTGAAGTGGCCAAATTTTGAGTTACAGAGCGTATAGCTACAATATGGTACTTAAATTGGGAAAGAGCCCCAATTTTGGTTGGTAAATTCATGGGGAAATGGAGAAATTCAACCAAGTGGTGAGATATTATTGTTTTAATATCTGTTCTAGCAAATTCAAACCTAGAATTGGTGGAATTTGAAGTTACAGAGAAGCCATGATAGTTGGAGCAATATTAGTAAATAAAATTCTCAACTCGTGAAATGATTTAAGAGAAATTTGTTCTAGAAATGTCAACCCACAATGATTTGTTGTTGCAGAGGCTGAATTGGTTTTATCGGGGTGAAATTGAATGAATTTTGTGGTTGTAGAATTGTCTATGCTAAATTGGGGAAAGAGTTAGGAAAAATCCCCAATTTCTACAACAGAATTCACAAGCAATCGAGGCGCATAAAGATGAATGTGTGCAATTGGGTGCACCAAAAATTCATGTGACGCAGTGAAAATCTTGGGATAGGTAAAATTTGGCATTGTGCGGCAAGGTATTGGCGTGACGATGTGCACGTTAAATTTTGGTGTTGCGCGGGAAAAATATCGTATGAGGGTGAGCGCGGAAAATTTTGACGCTGCATGGAAAAATATTGTTGTGCGGGTGCACGCACTAAATTTAACATCGCCTGGTGTGCACACACATAGTAATGGTGCATGGGGTGTATGCAGTATTGGCAAAGTGCAGAGGAGTTGGTTGGAGCATGCGCAACATGAGTATATGTTGTCTTGTGAAAGTGTAATCAATGGTGTGCACATATTATTGTGCATGGTGGGGGCATATTGAACTTTGGCATGGTGCAATGCATAGAGAGAAACACATGTGGAATATCAGTGTGCGATACAAAGACTGTGCATAACAGGTATCAGTGCAAGAACCAAAATTGGGCGTAGTGGATATTGGTGCGCAACGCAAAAGTAGTGCGTGAAAGTTATTGGCGCGATAGAGAAGAAATGCATAGTGGTTATAGGTGTGCAAAAGCATGATTTACCTTGTGGTGTTGTTGTGCATGATAAATATGGGTTTACAGGTCAAATTTTTGTGCACACAAAGTTGTTTGGAAGGAAAACAATAACAGAAAGCTGTGGATTTCCACGACATTTTATACTGTTTGAACATCATCCTTTTGTAGCACATTTTTGAGGGCTCTCTCGTGTCACTGGTGTTATCACTGAAATTTTGTCCGCACATGGTTACAAGAACTCAGCATCGTCAAAAAGTGATGAAGTCATCCATGGACCTGAATTAGTACCAAGGCATTCATAAAAGGGTCAAAAACTATACAAAGTAGTGAAAAATTGAAGGGCACTATGAAGACACTGGGCGTGTGCGCACATGCGCAAAAAAAAAATGCAGAAGTCACGCACATGTGCATGATGCACGACTGTTATCACAAAAAGTTGCACACCTGCTAAACGACGCATTTATGAGAGTGGTTGGCCTCCCACCCACTTATGGTTCAGCTCCCAAGCCGATTTGACCATCAAATCTGGACTGGATTCGACTGGATGGTTGGTCAAAGACCTATAAATGCCCTAATTAGCCTCTTTTCACACTACAAATCAGTTAAACAATAGCTCAAAGAAATGTTATAAAAAGGCCATGGATGCACCTCATTTTTCAAGGAATTCAAAATAATGTTATGCTGCCATTATTCTCTTGAGGAATCCAAGAGTATATTTGCACCATTGCATTGGGCAATCCATCTCACCCTTTGAGTGGATTTGCAAAGAGTTCTTTCATCATTTTCCATTTTTCTTTGTTGTAAGAAGAGCTTGCTAGTGGGGCTCCAAGAGCCCTCCCTTGGAGGAAGAAGGGACTCATAGTCCCCTTTCTTCTTGGTGTATTACTTCACTAATAAATCAGCCTCATCATTGGTGACATGGGTCTTATGGTTCTTTTTGTTTCTATGTCTCTATGCTCATGAATTTAGTTGTTATTGCATTTCTTAGTTTAATTCTTAGTAGTTGTTTTTTGTTTATTTCCCTAACTCTTTTCCTTACAGCTGTCCTGCTCAATAGACCCAACTGAGCTTGCAAGCACCTCTATTTTTCTCACTAAGGTGAGTCCTCAAGAGAATAATGGCAGCATAACATTACTTTGAATTCCTTGAAAAATGAGGTGCATCCATGGCCTTTTTATAGCATTCCTTTGAGTTATTGTTTAACTGATTTGTAGTGTGAAAAGAGGCTAATTAGGGCATTTCTAGGTCTTTGACCAGCCATCCAGTCGAATCCAGTCCAGATTTGAGGGTCAAATCGGCTTGGGAGCTGAACCATAAGTGGGTGGGAGGCCGACCACTCTCATAAATGCGTCGTTTAGCAGGTGCACGGATTTTTGCGATAACAGTCGTGCATCGTGCGCATGTGCGTGATTTTTGCATTTTTGTTCCACGCATGTGCATGCACGCCCAGTGTCTTCATAGTGCCCTTCAATTTTTCACTACTTTATATAGTTTTTGACCGTTTTATGAATGCCTTGGTATTAATTCAGGTCCATGGATGACTTCATCACTGTTTGATGATGTTGAGTTCTTGTAACCATGTGCGGACGAAATTTCAGTGATAACAACTGGGTATATCTATAGAAAACGTTGGCTATATTTGGTTTGTTTTGGGGTTTGTTGTTGAATGAATGGAGGAACAGAGGTGACAATTGGGCTATGGAGTCTGGAATGAACAATTCATTGTCGGAACATTGGACTATAAAGAGGAGAAGGCTAATTACGGCGATGAGTCTGAGTTTAATAGAAAATTTGCATGGTATTAGAAGAAAAAGAAACACACAACAACATCAAAGCATTATTTAAAATGAATTCAGAGTTGGTTTGAGAAGAAATAAATATAGTCTAAATTGCTAAGCCAAGAGCATTTCAGAGATGAAATCTGGGTTTTATATTCCTCTGATTCATACAAATGAAAGTGAAATATAAGATTACAAGAAACACATACTATGAAATAAAATAAGACTCATATCACCACCAGTCAGAATATTTTCATAAATAAGAGAGAGAGAGAGAGAGAGAGAGAGAGAGAGAGAGAGAGGAATTAATTGTAGAATTCGAAACGCTCGGACTTTTGCATATTTCTAAAAATAGAGATAAGTTACAAAAAGGGAATGATTTAAAATAACAGTTACCCATTTTAAAGGGACCATTTAAGAATAGGTCTATCATCTCTAGGACCCCTTTCCTCTACTACTAGCTGTCCAAAATTTGCTGAAATGTACTTAATTTTCATTTGAGCACTCATTTCAGCTTAGCGATCTCCTCCTTTAGAGTATCTAACAAGACTGGTTGATTCTCTCCAATACTTTCAGCTATTTTAGTTGTGGTTTCTTTCTTCTGTCGCTTGCTCAGTTTCTTCTTAACAACTCCCTTGTTGATGACCAGATCCCTCATAATGGGATTCAGCCTGAATTTCGATTTCGAGTATGTAGTAGGTTCTGTGTGGAATTTAGTCGCTATTATATGCGCAATTACCCTTTCCTCCTTACTCATAGGTAAATATACCATGTTGCTTGAATAACCAGTCTTACTAGATATAGCTTTGTCCATGTACCTCGATTTTGTGGACACCAAAATGATTTTACAGATATCAGAAGGTCGAGCAAATTTGGATATTACTCCATTTATTTATAAGATGATGCCTCCATACTTGAGAATTGGTAGTTATAGAGTCCCAATATTGAATCACAGATAGACTTACATACAAGTGCATTAGTTTCCATTCTCGGCTAATCCATTTCAAATGATTATCTTTTGAGTTCGTTACATGGTAGTGTTCACCTGACATAATACGGTTGTGAAGTGTCGAGCGAGTGAAATGGGGTGATCTGACTAGCTGTCGCCCATGCCACGAGTGGTGCTTTTGACATATTGAAGCACATGACATCGAGACTTTGGCGAAAGTGGTTTCGGTAACCCTCCTTTCGCCCTGATGTATTTCTAGAGGCGCCACACGTCTATTTTAAAAACCACCATGGTTTTCCCAGTCCTCCAAACTATCAAGCTTCTACGATGATGTAGTTCTTGCTAAATTCTCAAACGTGGGTCTTATCTAAAAATATTTCTGCAAAGTAAAAAATTTGAGTTATTAACAGGTGAGAAGGTTGAAGTCTAATTAAGAATAAGAAGAGGTACTCAGGGAAAGAGTGCTATGGAAAAATATTTCATAAGATGATCAAAACCCAAGACCACAAAAATGTCAAGGTATGAATCTAAGTGCAATCATAAAATCTTGGGAGGACACTACATGAATTCCTCTCATGTTAGTCCAGTATTCAATGGAATCCAAACAGAGGAATATATCATGTAATGAATGAATTAGTGAAAGTGAAATCACTCCCAAGGAAACCAATATATAGATTAAGCAATACATTAGAGTTAAATCTTTTATAAAAGGAATTGACTACCTGAATGACAGTAATCAGATAAAGAAAGAGGCTTATTGCATATTGGATAAGGGGTGCATCATATCCATGGATTATCTATGAAATTAGAACAATTATTCCCTTATGGTTATCAGAGTGCATAGTGGAAGCATGGTATGAAGGGCATTATTTATGATATGATAGAATTGGATTGTGCAAGGCATGTCAAAATCAGATTGGTCAAGACAAGAAAAGTAATAGACAACAAGAAAATCCAAGTACTAATATGATTAGTTAAGGAAAGGATAAATCAAGTACCTCAAGAAGTAAGTTGGTGTTAACTATCCTAGGTTACTCATAAAACATGACTAGAAATAGAATTGGGTCATGTAGGAGTTGGATCAAAGGGATCCGAAAAATAAATGGATGTTGAAGATCCAAAGTCTATAAGACAACAAGATTGGAATCATAATCCATCCAAGTATGAGTTGGGATAGATGGATCTAGGAAATAAATAAAAAGTTGAATATTAATATCAATTTAGTATTTGGATGGAAAATAAAAGGCAGCCAAGAGTGTTTTGGCTAGAAAGTGCTTAGATCATAAATATTCATGCACAATAATTACAATGAAGAGCACTTGAAGGTTCAGGAATACAGAAGAATGAAAGACTTTTGGGATTAACAAGGAAACATGATACATGAAGAAATATTTTTTTGCAATTACTGTAGCAACAAGTATTTTATGGCTTGCTGGGACAACCATAAAGTGAGAATGCTTGCATGTTTGCAAGTGTTTCTAATAATGTGGTTGCATATGAAAGAAAGTAGCAGAAGGATGGAATGTTGATTATAAGACTGATAAAGAAGCATGATAACTTCTACAGTCATTAGCTAATCAGGTAGCATTAAAATCGTTTAATGACAACCATGCAGGTAAGTATCTCTCTTTTGGAAATTATGTTGTATAATTGCCAAAGGGAAATATAGGTAAGAATTTCCCCAAAATTGAATTTTAAACTACGTTGCATGGTATTGTTTAAGTGCATTGACAGGATTAAGTTACCACTAGGTGTGGTAAAGGCTAGAGGCTTGTTATAGTTATCAAAGATTTTATCTTTTGAATGCACAAACTGACATAGTAGCATGCCATGTTAATTTGGTTATGAGACAATAACCACAAAAAATAAAAGATAAGAACTTGTTAGAGGAATGATGCTAATAAATCTAGTCATGTATGAGACTAGGACATAGTTGGATATGGTAAGCTATGTTTATGGAAAGGTTATGTGACACACAAATACCCAATGAGATTCCTAATTTAAATAAAACTTGGACTACAACCTTTTTGCTAACACTAATAAACACTACAAAATTGTATTCTTGGTGTAGTGTTTAGGTCGAAAAGGAAGGCATCCAAGTAATTGTGAAGACAATGGGAAGTGTTTTGAGATGTGTCAAGATATTGGCCAGATTTCCAATTTATGGGTGGTGAGATACATGACTTAGATAAATATCATTCTGAAAATCAATGCAAAGGTGCATGGAATAAATAGGCATTGAGAGTTTCACTCATGCCTGGTAAGTGGCAGAGTTGCACTCATAGATGATCGAATTGTGTACTTAAATGCATTTTTCCGAATGCATTTTGTGAGTGCATGTATATATGCTTTTGCATGGAAATAATTATACCAATGGTTGAAATTTTTCTAACTCGAGAAGTTGAGAACATTTCAGGAACTGTTAAACATTGCAATAGGAAAGTTGCAAGTGAGGTAGCTCCAGGAATAGTGACTACAGAAAATTTTTGTTCAGAAAACTAAAGAAGTGAACTTACTGTTGTTAATTATGAACATGCATATGTGTAGGATAATGAGTCATTCTATTTTCTTAAACTGTTTGGCAATTGTAATTGAATTGCTAGGTACAGGCAATTCTAAGAATCATTGCATAAGGTGACGTGCAAGATGAATTATGATATACATAAGATACTGACAATTGTTGGTTGTATGCAATATAAATAAGATTCCATACTTGGGAAAAGTCGAATTCCTTATGAAATTAATTTGATTTATAAAATGGAATTTTTATAGTTCTCTCTCATGATAATTGCATGTGTATGATGCAGATGAGATGATAATGATTAAAGTGGGAACTCCGGGAGCCACGGTGCTCTGAGACTTCCTATCTAGCCTATGCTGGAGCCCTGGAAGGGAAGTTGAGCAGCCGATGAACTGTTGGACAGTGAAGGTGCATACTACCTTGGGTTATACAGGCATGTGGGGAAGAGAGACCATTGGTTAGAGTGTTGTTGAGGTTTGGTACCTTGGCCTAGACTATGTTGATATTGAATGTGGGTCGTGCTTATATTGGGAAGCCATTTTCCTGATGGAGTCATATCCCATGCTTGGGAATGGTATGTTGCTGAGGGTTTATCAGCAGTGAGATATAAGGCTGAGTGGAATGTCATGGATATATATCCAGTTGTTGCTTCAATGAAGTATAGTTGAAGCATGTAATAAGGAACAATGAGATGAATTATTTCCTGAACTAGCTCTATGGAATAGATAAATTGACTTCAAGTTGCAGTATAAGTACCAGAATTGCTGTCGGAAAGTAGAGAACCAGATGGGTAACAAGCTTTCAATATCTAAATATTGGATATTTTAAAGAATTTGAATGGTACATGATATATAATGCACTGAGGATTTTTGAAAATTTTGTTATATATGTATACATGATGCACTAAGGACAATGCATAAATAAGGGGAGGGGATTGTAATATCCCCAAGTAGAACCCCAACTATAAAGGTAATAATGTACTTAAGATGGTGAGTTGTTTGATATATTTTGACATGCATATTCCATGGTGTAGTGCGCGCATGTATTGCATAGTAAAATGATGAATTGGGCACATTCCAGGGCACTGCGCGCAACATATTAAGTGCATGTGATATTGGGGCCAGGGAGCCTTTATGTATATGTTGTTTTTATAGGCTGGTGAGTCAGTTATTATAATCTAGGATGCTTATGTTTGATTAGGCCAGAGAGCCTAGATGTTAAAGGCCAGTGCGACTACTTTGTATATGTATCATAATTAATATAAATACATCGTTTCACACAGACTGACCACAATAAAAGAGATGGGGGACTAAACTCCACTAGTCGGGGAAAGGGTGGGGGCCAAAAGTTAAGGAAAATGGGCTAAGCTAGGGAGATTAAGACAAAAAGGAATATTATATTAATATTTATTAAAGTATAAAGTATGGATAATTATGTTATCCTAAGTTATAAAGTTTGGGACAAGTGGGCCAAAGTAGCTCCCAACATGACAAGTGTCAAGTTGGGGACATGAATACATATTGTGGGGACTTAGTTCATTTACATCACTTCTTACCATCATCTTTTCCATGATTCCTTCCATCATTCAACGAGGGTGCCATGACCATTTTTCACTCATGCAGTCAATTATCCTCCATACTTCCTATCACCTCGAAACTTCAAGAAAGGAAACATCACACAATACCTCATCTTTGAAGGGCTTGATTCCATATGAGAGGCGTCATTGTTGGCTGACGTGGATGTCGCTTCCTTGGCGAAGCCATCCGATGGTGTAGGGTTGTGGGTGCGGTGATGTCGACAGGGTGAGTCTCTTGACAACCTCTTCTAAGATGAGGTTCTTCTGGCTACCACTATCAATGATTAAGTGTAGTGGGGTACCCTTCACCCACATCTGTGAATGAAAAAGGCGCTCTCCCTCCTCTGGCTCATCTAGTTCACAAGGCAGGAGCTTGGTGGTAGTAACGATATCACTGGGTTCTGCATAAATAATTTGTCTCCCCCATTCTAGTTCTGACTCAGAGTTGGAACCTGCATCTAATTCAATGGATTTCACTTCAGCCACCAGCGACTGCTTTGAGCGGAAATCAACAGTGTTATTTTAGGGGTTCTTATAGAAGTCGCACCACTTCCTAATATCTTTCTTTGTCTTTTCAGTGTCATTCTTTTCTTGTGGCCTAGAATGGGTTTCTTGAGGTGGTCTATCTTTTCTCTATCCTTTGTTATATAGGTTGGGGCCACCCTTTTCTGGCCTTTGATGTGAGGGGTTCCCAGGCCCAAATTTCCCCATTTGTTTTTTGAACTTATGCTCAATTTTGACGACACATCAGTAGGTCGCGCCCAATGATGAGATGTCCAGAAACTCCATTTTGGCGTGGATTTATCTATGCAAATCTCCGCGATACTTAAGAACCAGATGTCGCTCAGAATATTTGATACCCATATTGGTGTGCAAGATATGGAAGATATTTGTGAATTTGGGCACTACTTGGTCTCTTTCCTGCCGCAGTGTGGTACATTTTGTATAGAGGTCATCATAACTTCCAACAAGGTAATATTGTTCCTTAATAGCATCCCTAAAGGACTCCCAGGTGACTGCGACTATAAATAATGAGGGTTCCCTTGTTTCCTTATGCTCACAGAAAGTTTCCACCAATATTTATTTTCTCCCACCATGATAGGTCGCTTGGGTGTGCGATATCTTTTGTCCTCAAGAGAAACAAGCTCGAGAGCCAATTCTTTGTACCCTGACCTCGTTGGGGACATGCATTAAGAACGATAAGGAGCAGACTGCTCTGATACCACTGATCCAGTTTTTATGAGAAGAACGGAATGAATACAGATTGTTATCAAAATATTCTTAACACAGAATAACAGATATACATTAAAATTGGTTTCTATTCAATAAGGAAATAAGATGAAACTGTAAAATGCAATAGAAAAAAGCTTATTAGAATGGTGGCAACTTATCTCTGAGAAGAGATATGAAGGATTCCCTCATTCACCATAAGATGATTACAATGAGTTTCTCAAGGAATTTTTACAATAAACAGGAATGTCAAAAATCCTAGACATCCAAAAACCTAACCCTAGGAGATGAAGCGCCAAAAGTCATGTGGGCCCTATCTAGGTAAGTTAGTAGATTAACTTCTTGGGGTTGTAAATTTTTCATATGATCTTCATTTTAGGCACAATATATCCAATTGGAAATGTTTATACAAGGAATACACATGTTTCCTGTGGATATCCCTAAAAACATTGTTTAGGGCCTCAAAATGACCCCGTAAGTCAGGGACCCCTAAACTAGGAAAAAAATGTCGAACTGGAAAAATGCCAAAATGAGCTAGTTGGAATAGGTGGGAGGCCACTGACATCCATCTAGATAATTTCTCCCTGAAATATAAGTGTAGAATCAAATTTTCACTACCACTGATACTATCATTTCCACAGTCACATCAACATATCACTGTCATTGTCACTTCCACTAATATTGATAAATCATCATCAACAAGACCAGATCATACACCAATACCATCACCAAGGTATGCATCAAACCATGTGCTGAGGTATGTGTGTCATACCAATACAAGCATGTTCTATATCCATAAACCATGTACCAAAACCTATACCATAACATCCATCAACCATGTACAAAAACTTGTACCATAACATGCATCAACCATGTACCAATACATGTACCATAGCATGCATCAACCATGTACCAAACCTATACCATATCATGCATCAACCATGTACCAAAAACTTGTACCATATCAACCATGCACCAAGATATGTACCATATCAACAATGTACCAAAATATTCCATAAACCATGTACCATGAGATGCTCCTCAACCATATACCATATCACTCATGATATGTCTCAATCACACCATAAATCATGTACCATAAGTTATGAAAAAATATAGTACCATAACATCAATGATGTGCCTCAATCAAGTGTCAAATAATGTGCCTCATACATATGCCATAACATTCAAGAAGTGTCTCAACATCACCAAGATCACCAATACATGCCTCAAGCATGTACCATAACCTCACCACAACATAACCCTCAAAACATGCATATAGGTATACCTTTAACTCTGTAACATACCTTATTGTATCATCATATCATACTCATAATTTAGCAACCTAGAACAAGCATCTTATTCAAATCTGCCTTAGACTCACCAATTAGAGACCAGTCATATAGTAGGGCCTCGCGGGATGAGTTTCATACAACCTGCAGGGTTGCCTTGCAGGACACTTGTAGCTTGACCCATAGGGGTCAGCTAAATTAGGGTTTTTCATAAACCCTTTTCTCTCCTATGAAGTTATGAGACCTTCTCCTTCGCATTCCTTCTCTACCTTAGATTCACCGCATCACATTCACTAATAAATCACTTGCTCATTTAGAACATATTCTATAAACTTGCTTGTACTAATGAGAGGCCCCTTGAACTGTATATATATTTTTTCAAGTGACTTTTTTAATTAACTTGAGGTCCGACCTATAATTTCTTGTTATAACCATTTTACCCTTTAATTAATGACTTATAATTTCTTGCTACAATTGTTTAGGGATTCTTAACCATTCTTCAGGGCTTTCAACTTAAAGAGGGCATATCTCCTTAACCACGAGGAACCAAGTGATGTACCACCTATTGTTGGAAATGGCATGATGAGGACTATCAATCTATGTATGTGTTACATTCAATTTCAATGTACTTCATCCTATTTTTCCTCAAACAACTTCGGTCTTCATGACCACATCTCTAGGGCTTCTCGGCCACTTAACCACCTAGCCATATTTCTAGGGCTTCTTGTAGAGTTATTCAAAGCGTCTTCCTATGCGGTCCATGCTTAAATATATGCCATAAGGGGACCACTTTTGAGACTTCTCCAAATACACCCATCACTTATTCCTTCAAACAAACCCATCACTTATAGAAGCTTATTTTGGGGTTACCATGTTTCTTCTATAGTTGACATCAATGCTTCTAGACTTCTTCTATATTTGACACCAATGACAACTAACTTTCCAACAATTTCCCGCTTTGGAATTGATGGCAACACTCATACTCCATCTATGATCAATGCTCTCTATCCTTCTCTCATGATGTTTCTCTCCCTGTTAAGCCCTAAATAGTGGCTCATTACCCCTTAATTGGGGCATATTACATTAGTAATGTTATTTTATTTATGTCGGCTTTAATCCATTAGTTGTAATTATACCTCCTAGTCTCCTATATATACCAAGGAGAGATTTTCATTTGGAATCATCTTGGAATTGAACATTTATGTGGGAATAAGTAGGTTTCCCCCTCAAAGATGCTTTTTATCTAAATTTCTCTCTTTTTCAAGGTGTTGAGTACTTATTCTGAGGTTTTTCTATGCTATATTGATATTTGGTTCCTAACATATGGTATCAGAGCTCAAGGTCTTGGGGTTTCGCTACTACATTTGAGACACCTTGAAATTTTCACTATAACATTTTTTCTACAACGATTAAGAAGGAACAACTTGAAGGATATTTAGTAGATGGATCAAGGTATGTTGGTTAAAATTTTATCTCCTGATACCTTATACTTTCGAAGATACAACCTTTCTAAGATAGGGTTCTGGAATCATCCTGAATTGATTCATTCTGGAATTTTCGCTATAATTTTTTTTCTGTAGCATTTAAGACATTGAAATCCAGAGGATATTCACAGAAATTAGTATGGTATTTGTGGTAACATTTTAAGCTTTTGGGTCATCTTAAATTTTTCGATATACCCTGTGGAATATAGGGTATCTGACTAGTCCTATTGACTAGTCTTAAGTAGGTGTTCCAGGTAAAACAATCATAACTTCTTCCTAGAGTATCCAAATTGAGTGAGACTAGTTTCATCGGATAGTGGATAGATCGAAATAGTTACGGTACAAGTTTCAAAATTTTATATCAATTATTTTGTGTGGGGAACGCTATACAAGTGACATCTCCTGGAAAGGAAACAAATGAATAAGTTGTGGGGAAGTTACCATAAATTCCACTTGGCACATCCAATTTTGATCAGACCCATGGCATTGTAGAGAAGAAATACCAGAGACCTACAAAAAAGAAAATTTCATACTCAGAAGGGCCAAAATTTTGGAGATACAATAAAATGAATATTGTCTAGTAGAACCACCTCAAAATCAAGGTTTAAAGTGATACATGGCCAACATTCCACCAAAAAAAGGAACTTCTACACCAAATAAGCCTCCAAACAATCCTACTTGGACTCTTGATGAAGGTGAAGAAATGTGTAGGGACATAAATGATTTACAAAAGAAGACAGTAACAAAAGATTAAATACAAGAGATGGAAGATAAGTTGGAGGCAATAAATACTAAGATGGATGGTTTAAAAGAAGAGATCATGGAAGGATTGAAAAATTTTGTAATAGAGAGGACACCGGAAAGTGAAAATGTATCCCATGAAATTTATGATGAGGACACAAGGAAGGCGAATCAAGAATGGAGAAACTCCAACTTTGGGTTGAAGACCAACCACATTCCTAAGATTGATATGACGAAGTTTGATGGCAAGGAACCTATCACATGGATACTTCATATGGAGCAATTCTTTGATCTACATAATGTGCCACATACACAAAAGGTACAAATTGCTTCTTTATATTTAGAACCCAATCAATTTGTATGGTATCGATGGATTTTTTCTCGCAAATCACTTGTCACTTGGACAATTTTCACGGAAGAAATGGTATCTTACTATGAGGATACAAGGAGCAACACCTTCTTTAGCCAATTGATAAATCTCAAGCAAAAAGGTTCAGATACAAAGCACATTGAGAACTTCCAAAGATTGAATATAAATATAACAAATATTCCAGATGAGCACTTGATTGATGTATTCATAGGAACTTTAAGGGATAACATTCAACATGAGGTTCACCTTTGGGAACCCAAATCATTGGAGAATGCATTTAGGGTGGCAAGAAATGTTGAAAGTAAAAATATGGCTATGGGTGGCAAGAAATGTTGAAAGTAAAAATATGGCTATGGCTTACTAGGAAGGACCACGAACATCTATAGAGAGAATAATGCCCTTCTTCTAAAACACCTCAAAAAATTGGATGAAAGAAAAGAAAAAAGGTTTATTCCTTAATTGTGACAACAAGTACAAGAGGGACATAAGTGAGAAGAAATTATTCCTACATAGATTGTGAAGAGGAAGAGGAACAAGAACAAGAACACAAACCACCCCACATGTTCAAGAAATGATATCACACTATGAGGATTGCCAAGGAGCAACACCTCTTTAGCCAATTGATAAATCTCTGCCAAAAGGGTTCAGCCACAGAGCACATTGAGAACTTCCAAAGATTGAATATAAAGATAACAAATATTCCTGTGATGAGCCTTACTGATGTATTCATAGGAACTTTAAGGGATAACATTCAACATGAGGTTCACCTTTGGGAACCCAAATCATGAGAATGCATTTAGGTGCAAGAAATGTTTAAAGTAAAAATATGGCTATGGCTACTAGAAGGACTAATCCTAACATCTATAGAGAGAATAATGCTCCTTCTTCTAAAACACTCCAACCTATGTTATTGACACCTCAACAATTGAGGAAAGAAAAGAAAATGTTTATGCTTTAATTGTGACAAGAAGTACAAGAAGGGACATAAGTGTGGTGAGAAGAAATTATTCTACATAGATTGTGAAGAGGAAGAGGAACACACACAAACAAGAACCATCTCAATATGAAAACGAAATAAATGATATCACACTATGAGGATACAAGGAGCAACACCTTCTTAGCCAATTGATAAATCTCTACAAAAGGGTTCGTTGATAGAGCATACTGAGAACTTCCAAAGATTGAATATAAAGGTAACAAATATTCCAGATTTATAACTTGATTGATGTATTCATAGGAACCATGATAACATTCAACATGAGGTTCACCTTTGGGAACCCAAATCATTGAGAATGCATTTAGGGTGGAAAGAAATGCTGAAAGTAAAAATATGGCTATGGCTACTAGAAGGACCAATCTAACATCTATAGAGAGAATAATGCTCCTTCTTCTTAAAACACCAACTCATGCAAGGTTGACACCTCAACAATTGGAGGAAAGAAAGAAAAGGTTTATGCTTTAATTGTGACAACAAGTACGTAAGGGACATAAGTGTGGTGAGAAGAAATTATTCTACATAGATCAGAAGAGGAAGAGGAACAAGAACAAGAACAAGAAGCATCTCAAGATGAAATGGGAAGAAATGATATCACACTATGAGGATACAAGGAGAAATACCTTTAGCCAATTGATAAATCTCAAGCAAAAGGGTCTGGCCATTTGTTAACATTGAGAACTTCCAAAGATTGAATATAAAGACAACAAATATCCCAAAATGAGCACTTGATTGATGTATTCATGGGAACTTTAAGGAGCCAACATTCAACATGAGGTTCAATTTTGGGAACCCAAATCATTGGAGAATGCTGCTTAGGTGGCAAGAAATGTTGAAAGTAAAAAATATGTCTATACAATTAGGAAGGACCTCAATCCCAACATCTATAGAGAGAATAATGCTCCTTCTCTAAACACCTCAACCTACAAGGTTGACACACCTCAACAATTGGAGGAAAGAAAGAAAAGGTTTATGCTTTAATTGTGACAACAAGTATAGTAAGGGACATATGTGGTGAGAAGAAATTATTCTACATAGATTGTGAAGAGGAAGAGGAACAACAAGAACAAGAACCATCTCAAGATGAAAACATAGAAGAAATTTTTTTCTAAAGAGTTGACTCCTAATGACATTGTGTAAATTTACTATTGGAATTAGCACTCCTAAAACCTCAAGATTGAAGGATATATCAAAAAGAGAAAGGTAATAGTACTAATTGATTCTGGTAGTACTATAATTTCATTCACTATGCACCATCCAAAGGTCTCAATTGCTTTGTATATCCCCGCACTGCAGTTTCAAGTAATGATTACAGATGGAGGAACTATCAATTTCTCGTGAAAATGCACACATCAATCTTACTTCATGGGGAATATGTAATGAATATTCCAATGATTGCTATACCCATGGTGGTGTCGATGTTGTACTAGGAATCCAATGGTTACAATCATTAGGGAACAATGGCTTTAATTTTCAAGAACTTTTCATGAAATTTTCATTGGAAGGAAAAGAAATTGAGTTAAGAGGTATCACTGTGAAACCTTGCATGATAATCTATAATGGCATGAAAAAGTTATTGCAAAAGGGGCATCAAGGGGTTATTGCACAACTATGCCTCACTAGATGTTCAAACATCTGCTTTACATCCATTCCTCTAGATCTCCAAGGAATCATTGATAAGCATTCCAAAGTATTTGAAGATATTCCAAAAGGTCTTCCACCCACTGAAAATCATGATCATGATATTCACCTAATTCATGGAGAGGTTCCTCCTAACATCATGCCATATAGATACCCTTATGCTCCAAAAGAGTGAAATTGAGCCGCATGGTTGAAGAAATGTTAGAGGTTGCGATTATTAGACCTAGCCAACGCTCTTAATTGCACTGCTGGTAATGGTATTCAAGAAATATGGCTCATGCATGCATGTGTCCAAATTGTAGAGAGCTCAATAAGATCACTATTAAAGATAAGTTTCCCATTCCTCATTGATGAATTGTTATATGAACTACGTGGAGAAATCTATTTCACAAATTTGGATGTCCATTCAGTGTATCATCAGATTAGCATGAAGGAATAATATATCCCAAAAACAACGTTCAAAACTCGTGAAGGCTATTGTGAATTTTTGGTCATGCCTTTAGCCTTACAAATGCACCTCCACAATCCAAGGGTTGATGAATTCCATTTTCAAGCACTTCCTCTGAAAATTCTAGGTTAGTATTTTGATGATATACTAATCTATAGCAAGTCTTGGGAGGATCATGTGCGACATGTTGACAAGGTGCTACAACTACTAAAGGAGAAACAACTATATGTAAAACCATCCAAATGTTTCTTTGGAGTGAAGGGGGTAGATTATTTGGGTCATATTGTATCTCATGAAGGTGTCAAGGTAGACCATACAAATATTAAGGCCATGATGGACTAGCCGATTCCCAAAACATTGAAGAATCTTAGAGGATTTTTGGGCTTGACAGGTTACTACCACAAGTTTTTTTGGCACTATGGAAGAATAGCAACACCTTTAATGACACTAACTAAGAAGGATTCATTTTCATGGACTCCAGAGGAAACTAAAGATTTTGAACAAATTAAAGAGGTGATGTGCAAAGCTCATGTCTTGACCACTCCAGACTTCACAAAAACCTTTATTATGGAATGTGATGCCTCGGGAAATGGAATTAATGTTTTCCTAATGAAAGAATGAAGGCCCCTGGATTTTGAAAGTTAACCACTCAAGGGAAAGGACTTACACAAACCCCTTTATGACAAGGAAATGATGGAAATACTACATGCATTCAATAATTGCCATCCTTATGTAATAGGTAGGCACTTCAAGGTCAAAATATATCATGATAGTCTTAAATACTTCTTGAAACAAAGACTATCTTCAGAAGAACAAAAAAAATGGGTAACTATGATATTGGGTTATGATTTTGAAATCGTCTATAAAAAAGGGAAGAAAAATGTTGTGGCATATGCACTCTCAAAGAAGGATGAAGATGTTGAGGCCTTTCTCTATGCTATCTCAATCATCGAACCTGATTGGATAATAGAAGCAAGGGATGAATGGAAGAATGATGAAAAAGTGTGGACTCTGATTCAAAGGTTGTAGCAGGATTCCAGTACATCATATACATTTACATGGAAACACGATTCACTATGGTACAAAGATCACTTATATTTATGTAAGAACTCCCAAATCAAACAAAAGGTACTATTGGAATTGCAAACCTCTCCAGTAGGATGGAACTCAGGATTTTTAAAAACCTACCATAGGGTCAAGAAGGAATTTTTTGGGGATGGATTTAAAACTGATGTTCAAAGGTTTGTGGCAGAATGTTTGGTTTTCCAACAAAATAAGGTGGAAACAATTAAGACCCCAGGTCTTTTACAACCATTAGCCATCCCAAGTCAGCATTGGGAGGAGGTTTCCATGGATTTCATCACAGGATTATCGAAGTCTGAAAAAAAGAGTGTCATCATGGTGATTGTTGATAGACTGGCCAATTACACACACATTTGTGCACTCTCTCATCCCTTCAAAACCAGTACAATTTCCACTGCATTCATGGAGACAGTTCAAAAACTACATGGCAGCCCAAAGATTATTGTAAGTGACAGAGATCCCATCTTCACTGGACATTTATGGGCATAATTACTTTATTGTTTGGGTACTCATTTGGCTCATAGCTCATCCTATCATCCTCAATCTAATGGACAAACCGAGATAGTGAACAAATGTCTGGAAGGCTACCTTCGTTGCTTCGTCTCTGATAAAAAAACATAATGGTTCAAATGGTTACCCTTGGCAGAATGGTGGTATAACACTTCCTTTCATACTGCAACAAAAATGACACCATT
>SNQJ01S0082388.1:7365-47717 GCA_010110895.2 Picea sitchensis
GGTTTCCCTTAACCGTGATCATGGGATCTGTCCCACCATTAAACCCCGACCAAATTACCGATCGCAAAGTAACGTGAGCCGTAGATCCAAGGATACTCAGGAGCTTCCCCGACTGTTGGATCTATGCCATGGTCAATGCGACGTTGACCACTTCGGGAGAAAAAAAGGTGTCATAGTACCAAAACCCCTGAATGTTAGAGTTATGAATTAATGTGAGCTATGGATCTAGGAGTCCATTGAGAACCCCTCCCAACCGTCCGATCAACCAGTGGGAGGATTTGCGCATAGCAATTTAGTGAATTCCTACTCTGGGAGAAAAGTGGTATTAATTGAGTAGAACCCCAGAATTCTCAACTTGCGAAGCGATGAGAGCCGTAGATATGAGGAATCTTTGGAACCTCTCCCGATGAATGGATCTAAGTCGTAATTAGTCTAGTGTTGACCACTTCGAGAGATAAAGAGTGTTAGACAGGTAGGCCCGTCGATCCGAGGACAAGTTGGGATCTCTCCTGACCATGGGATCTAGACTGTGGTCAACCTGATGCTGAACACTCCGAGAGTAAAGTGGATATTAAACAAAAAAAAACTCGAACGATGAATTTGCGAAGAAATGGAGGCTGTAGATCTATGGATCTACGTGGACACATCTCAACCATGGGATATAAGGGGTGTTGGGATGTTGTCATTCCAGAGTGACGTGGCACACTGAATTCACCTAGGGTGACATGGAGCCACATTCAATGTTCCATGTTTCACCTTGATTCGTTCTTTTGACATACCCTATGTACCCATTCAAATGCGACACGTGTCACCCATTAATGGGGTCACATGTCATCTCTTCCTTGCCACATGTCATTCCCCCTGGTACATATTTTCTTCGTATAATAACGGGTGGAGTACTCGGGACCCACCTGTTCTTGCCTCTGCATTTAATCCGCCATCACGTGTAAGGGTGGACCCTTTGGGAATTTGGGGCTCCAGAACTTCGGAGGTTTGGGGTGTTGTGTCTTAGATAAGATGAAAGGGATGAAGGTCGAAGCCACATGGAAATATTTTGGGATCCTTCGGGAGTTTAGGATTCCAGGACTTTGGAGGATATACACACAGAAAGAAAAAAGGGGTGTTCAACGTCGAAGCGTCGAATGCTAAATTCCCGTAAACTTGTACGTTAAATGAGGACAAAGTTCCATCAGTGGATTTAATGGTGGATGGATTTCCAACATAGATGTAGAAGCGCTATGGAGCTCTGGGACTTCAAGATACTTGGGATGGTACGAATGAAATGAACCCACGTGGCCCTTTCCCAATAACACCTGAATAGATTTGGGAGTGCATAACTCCCAATCTAGAGGTAAGATTCAAGCATTGTAGGAGTAGTTATAAATATATTGATGAGTAGAAGAGGACTCGAGATGATTAAGGAAAGCATAATATTGATGCCCCATCCCTAAAAGGGGTACTTAGGGGTCGTGTTTGTTACAAATTGGTATCAGAGTAGGAAAAAATGCTTGGCCCGCTTGGGCTCATGAACGAGTGGCATAAAAATCTTGTTAGAGAAATTTTAAGGGGTAACACCCTATCTTACCCCATTCATAAGAAATTTATCTAAACCACTGTGGAAGAGAGGAATGAAACTTTATGTTGTTGTTATATGTTTTGAAAAATATGAATTGTGTGTTTTTCATAAACTAGTAGATAATTAACTAACATTAAATGTTTTATCAACACTCAAGAAGTCAGTGGACAAGAGGAAAAACTACAACGTGAGGAATGGTGACACAAAATGAATTGGGGAAAATATCCCACAAAAAAGAAGAGGAATATGATGAGAGGAGGGAAGTGGAAACCCCTCCCAATCTGGATGAAACTGTAAGAAGCCTCCTGGCGGAATTACAAAGTTGTAAGGCTGAAAATGAAAGGATGATAAAAGAACAGGAAAACAAAACTGAAATTAACGCAATCCTACTAAAAATATTATCAGATATAAAAAGGCAGCTACAACATGGACCAACATCCAATCATGTGGACAAACATCATACTAAGAAAAATCAAATTCCACTTGAGATACAAAAGGATGGTCCTGAAAGTGGCCACACAAGGAGGAGCACCTCACAGAAGGCCCAACATGGAGCGAAGAGACACTCAATGGAAGAATCCTCTAGTGAAGAAACTGACAAATCCTAGGAATCTTCTAGTAGAAAAACTATTTCACATTCCCATAGGAGAAGAAATAAGAGGAAGCATTTCAAGATCCATGACCCTGAAGAGTTTAAGAAATCCAAGCCACCCACATTCGATGGAGAAATTAAAAGGGGGGAAGAAGCTGAAGTTTGGTTGCTTGGATTGAAGAAGTACTTCAGAGTCCATGACTACTCTTAAACTTAAAGGCTTGAATAACCATTTTCAACTTGAATGGAAAGGCGTCCATTTGGTGGGAAGACCTTAGAAATGTGAAAGGAACCCATGAGAAGGACTTTTCATGGAAAAAATTTGATAAATACTTCAAGAAGAAGTATCTGACAGAGGAATACTTTGATGGGAAGACCAAGGAGTTCTATGAACTCAAGTTAGGACAACTCACAATAGATGAATATATCAACAATTTTCTTGAGCTGATAAGGTATGTTCCCTACATAAAGGATGAAAAGGTAAAGATGCAATGATTCATTAGTGGATTGCCTCAGTCCTTCTAGGACAAAATTGAATCTGATGAACCCAAGACCCTAGAATATACTATTAGGAAGGAAAGGTATTTCTATGAGCAGTTTAAGAATAAAACATAACCTCATGAAGACTAGAAGAAGAACAATAATTTGGGATTCAAGAAGACAGGGTTTAAACCTTCAAGATTTAAGAATCATGGGAACATTTCTAAGCTGAGCCTTCGTACTAAAAGTGTGTATCAACAAAATTTCCCATATAAGAGTGGTGATAAACCCTTTGGAGTAGCCCCAGGTAAGACTGATAACACAAAGAGAGAACCCTTGAAATGTTGGGGTTGTGGAGAATAAAATCTTTTGAGGGACTTTCCACATAAGCAACAAAACAATAGGAGGGTATACAACATATAGGAAGCTACCACAGTGAATGATGTGGCTAGGAGCATGCCACAAATTTATGCATCCTTGGATAATAGACAAGTTGACCACCAAGATTCAGTGGTGGAGATGGAAGTCATGATTTCCAAACATCTAGTTTCCATTTTAATTGACCCTGGTTCTAATCTGATTTATGTTTACCATCAAACTTTTGAGAAATGTAATTTATAACAAGTAAAACATGCTAAATCATGGCTGGTACAACTAGCCACTGGAACTAAAATAAAGGTAACAAAAGTCATACCAGCATGCCAATTCATTATGAATGGATTACCCACCCAAGAAACCTTAAACATGCTTCCTTTAGGATCTTATGACATGTTGATTGGCATGGACTGGTTGGATTCCCATAAAACCAAGTTGGACTATTACAATAAAAGTTTGGAGTGTGAAGATGAACAAGGGAGAAAGAGAACCCTACAAGGGATTCACAATCCTGTCTCAGTGAGAAAAATATCATCCCTTCAAGTGAAGAAGTATTGCAGAAAAGGATGTCCTTTGTATGCAATACAAGTGTTGAACTCTAAAACCAAGCCTAGAGGCCCATACCATATTAAGAGAGTATCAAGATCTGTTTCCAGAAGAGGTACCGGGTCTACCTCCCAAAAAAGATGTTGTACAAAGGCTACATTCATCCTAGTGTGTCTCCATGGGGAGCACCAGCCTTGTTTGTGAAAAAGAAGGATGAAACACTCAGGTTGGCATAGACTATATAAAACTCAATAATATGACCGTTAAGAATAAATATCCCTTTCCAAGGATTGATGACTTGTTTGATCAATTAAGGGGTGCTACAATTTTATCCAATATTGACTTGAAGTCCGGATACCTTCAGGTCCAAATCAAGGATGAACACATCCACAACACATCCATTATGGATTTTCCTACCTCAAAGGATGTATCTAATATTAGATCATTTATGGGCCTAGCAGGATACTATAGAAGGTTCATAAAGGGATTTTCCAAGACCTGTTTCCCAATCACCTCCCTTCAAAAAAAGGGAGTTAAATTCATTTGGACATAAGAATGTGAAGAGAGATTCCAAGAGTTGAAATACCTTCTAACCAATGCACTTGTGCTGAATATTGCAGACCCAAAAAAGGACTTCCTTGTGTGTACAGATGCCCGCAAGGAAGGGCTCAGAGGAGTCCTTATGCAAGAAGGACATGCGATTTGCTATGAATCCAAAAAATTGAATGAGCATGAAATCAATTATGTGACCCACGATTTGGAATTGCCTTCCATAGTAAATGATTTAAAAATGTGGAGGCATTACCTCCTAGGTATAATATTTTTTCTTATGACAAACCATAGTGGGATGAGATATTTGTTTGATCAACCAAAAATCAATGCTAGAAAATCTAGATGGATGGCTCTCCTTAATGAGTTTGATTTTGAAATCAAACATATCAAAGGAAAATAAAATAGGGTGGTAAATTCCCTTAGTAGAAGTATGAAAGTGATTCACTTGGAAGTTGTAAGCACCTATGAATCAGACGCCAAGGAGAGAGTGACTCAAAAGTGCACAAGAAACAAATGCATTTTTCAAGACTGTGAAATCATACTTAGATAAATAGCCCATAGGGATGAAGTATGAGGGTTATCAATTGTTGAATGATGGCCTGCTAACTTACATAGGTAGGTTGTATATTCCAAATTGTGATGACTTGAAGAGGTTCATAATGGAAGACCTACACAAAATACCATATACCGGTGATCCTAGCTATCAGAAAATGATCACAACCACTAGGAAACTATTCTATTGGCCTGGATTGAAAAATGACATAGGTGATTACTTAGCTAAATGTCTAGAATTTCAACATGTTAAGGCAGATAACCAACATCCAGCAGGGCTATTATAGCCCCTACCAATCCCAGAATGGAAATGGGAAACCATCTCCATGGATTTCATCACATGGTTACCAAAATCAACCAAATAGAACGATGTCATCATGGTAGTTGTGGAAAAACTAAGCAAGGTTGCTCACTTTATCCCCATAAAATCAAATTTCAAGGCAATAGATATTGTCGGTATTTTGATGAAGGAAATATTTAGAATGCATGGAATGCCTAAGGAAATCATATCCAAAAAAGATACAAAATTTACTTCAAACTTTTGGAAATATCTATTTGTTGGTTTTGAAACTAAATTGCTATTTAGTATAGCCTACCACCCTCAAACTGATGGGAAGACGGAGAGGGTAAACCAAGTGTTAGAGGACATGTTAAGGATGCATGTAATGCATCATCCCAAGAAGTGGGAAGACTACCTACCACTGGTAGACTTTGATTATAACAATGGCTATCAAGATTAATTGAAGATGAGCCCTTTTGAGGCCCTCTATGGTAGACAATGCAATATTCCAATCATGTGGAATAACCCAGTAGACAGAATTGCGATCGAGCTAGATATGCTAAAGGAAATGGAACAACAAGTAATTCATATAAAACATAATATGAAAATAGCTCTGGATAGACATAAAAGTTATGCAAACAGAAAAAAGACTCCTGGAGAGTTCAAAGCAGGGGATCATGAGTATCTCTGAGTTAGGCCCAAGAAAAGTTCCTTGAGAATGGGAGCTTGTTCCAAGTTGGAACCTCAGTATTTTGTACCCTTTGAAATTTTGGATAAAGTGGGACCTGTAGTATATAGACTAGCACTTCCTCCCACAGTGAAGGCACATAATGTTTTCCATGTTTCGTTACTGAAGAAATATGTACATGATTCTAATCATATAATTGATTGGTATATGATTCATGTGGAACTAGAGGGAGAATTATTTCTAGAACCACAATGCATAATAGACAGGAAGGAAATCCCACTTAGGAACAAAACCATTGCTCARGTCAAGGTGCAATGGAAACACTTTGGTCTAGATGAAGCTACATGGGAAATGGAGGATGCCATGAAACATGCATACCCATTTTTGTTTACTTMTCCACATACAAATCACATCGGTAGGTATAACATTGAGGATGATGTTCCTTTAAGGGGGAGGGGATTGTAATACCCATGTTTCCCATAGCTTGTAAATATAACTATAACTTGCCAAAAGACTGTGGCAGACTGAATATGTGTGAATGCTAGATTTGATGAACCTTTTTGTTATAAAAGGTAATGTATTTATTTTTGTTATTAATTAAAAATGGATAATGTTGCATAACTTATAAAGGGAGGGTTTCTAAGGTAGATCATGATTCTATGAGAGAGATGGTGAGGGGGATGATAAATGGTTGAGATGACCCCCACCAGACTAGTACCTTATAGGATTTAATTACTTAGACCCAGAAAAGTCCTCTGACCCGTAATTTAGCTACCAACCAATATGGTAGTTGGGAATTCCTTCTCAAGAGTTAATGAGGATATGGTAAGAGCACCCATCTAAAATACTTCCCGACCTGACCACAAACTGGGGATTTAGACCCATGCAACCTTGTTGAGGAAGGAAATAAAAGAAGGAAATTTGTGGGCATAGAGGGCGAGGGAAGGAGATGAGTCAAGAGACCATTATTCATAAGAGAGAAGAGAGTGTGAAACTCTCTGGTTTTCAGTCCAAGATGATAAAAGAGGTTGCAGATAAGGTGAGTGACTGAGAAAGTGCTTGTTGCAGGCCCCCTTGCTTGTTGGAGAGAAAACCGTTTTTCCAAGTTCCTATGGGAGGATGAGAGTAACCTTCATCCTTGACTGTCGCTGGACAAGAAATAAGAGTCTCTCTCATAGAATCATGGTATAGCTAGGGGTTGGCCAGTAGTAAATCCATTCAGGAGTTGTTGTGCCTACGGTTGGGTGGAAAAGGGAACCCCTCTTAGCAGTTGCCTCACTATCATATTTCTTGATAAGTATTCTTATACTCTATGTATTATAATTGAAATGATGGTTGAATGTCTGTGGTTATGGTTACATATTACATTGTTTGATTAATCATTAGGAATTATTACTTTTTTTTCTGTGAGCCCTTGTAATTGCATGGTTTCTATTTACGTCGGTATAGCAGCTGGAAATCCATGAGACGTGGGCCTTCAAAATATTTTAAGAATAAGTTTATGATTCCTGTATTGGTTGAGAAATTACTTTCCCTAATTTTGATCTTAATCTCTGTGAATGGAGGGCACTCCCTTCAAAACAATCTCCCAAGAGATCAAGGGATCATTCCCACAACCTTAACCAAATCATGACTAAGAATTGGGCATGCAACCCCAAGACCTATCAGAGGATCCATATGACCAAGACCTGGGAATCCTTCGATAGGTCCGAAAGTAGCAAAGCTATTCTAGCTTTGGAACTTCGGGAGTTCGGAGCTCCGAGATGCTATGAACTTACAACCTCCAAGACCAACCGAAGGAAACCTGTTGGTTTGGTTAACAACAAGGTCGAACGACATATGGCGGTTTCCCTTAACCATGATAGTGGGATTTTTCCCACTATTAAACCCTGACCAACTTACCGGTCGCAAAGTAACATGAGCCATAGATCTAATGATACTTGGGAGATTTTTTTACCATTGGATCTATGCCATGGTCAATCCGGTGTTGACCACTTCAGGAGAATAGAGGTGTCATAGTACCAAAACCCTTGAATGTTGGAGTTGCAAATTAATGTGAGCCATGGATCTGGGAGTCCATTGAGAACCCCTCCCAACCGTCTGATCAACCAGTGGGAGGATTTGCGCATATCAATTTAGTGAATTCCTACTTTGGGAGAAAATAAGAATTAAGCAGGTAGAACCTCTAAATGCCAAAATCATGAAGGCATGAGAGTCGTAGATCTGAGGATGCTTCGGGACCTCTCCTAGCCATTGGATCTAAGTCACGGTCAATCTGACGTTGACCACTCCCGGAGATAGGAAGTGTTAAACAAGTAGGACCATCAATTTGAGGATACATCACGATATTTCTTAACTGTCATATATAGACTGTGGTTAGCCCGACGCTGACTACTCCAGGAGTAAAGAGGAGATTACATAGAGGAACCCCGAATGTTGAAGTTACGAATAAACAATGGTCATAGATCTATGGATCTACATGGAAACATATCGACCATGGGATATAAGAGGCTTTGGAAGGTTGTTAGTCTGGAGTGACATGGAACATTGACGTCACCTAGGCTAATGTGGAGCCACACTCGACGTGCCATGTGTCACCTTGATTCGTTCTTTTCATCGACCCTATGTTCCCATTAGAACATGACACATGTCACCCATTTATGGGGTCACGTGTCATCTCTTCCTTGTCATGTGTCATCCCCCCTAACACATATTCACTTGGTATAATAACGGGTGGAGTACTCGAGACCCACCCATCCTTGCCTCTGCATTTAATGCACCATCACATGTAAGGGTGGACCCTTCGAGAGTCCAGGGCTTTTAAACTCCAGAGGGTTTGGGTGTAGTGTCTTAGATAAGCTGAAAGGGGTGAAGGCCATAGCCACATGGAAATATTTTAGGATCCTTCGAGAGTTCATGATTCTAGGAGTCTAGAGGATATGCACGTAGAAAGAAAAAGTTTCGCTAGTGGATTTAATGGTGAATGGATTTACACCATAGATTCAGAATCTTTAGGGAGCTCAGAGTCTTCAGGAAACGTGGGATGGTACGATTGAATTGAACCCACATGGCCCTTTCCCAATAACACCTGAAGAGCTATGGGAGGGTGTAAATCCTAATCCAAAGGTCGGATTCGAGCATGGTAGGAGTCATTAGAAAGCTCTTGATGAGAAGAAGAGGACTCAAGATGATTAAGGAAAGTGTAATCTTGATGCCCCATCCCTAAAAAGGGTACTTAGGGGTCGGGTGTGTTACAAGTCCTTATAAAAAATTGGATGAAGGAACATTTAGAAATATAGCAAGTTGTTGTGGATATCAAGAACTAATGTTAAAATGAACTCTCTTTCCTTTCTTAAAAAATAAAAATACTACAAGGATGAAAATCAAACCTAACATCAAGTTTCACTTTCATATCAGCTTCAAAAGAAGTAATTTGAGGCAGAACCTATAAACTACACACACTACACCTCCACCATGGGATTCTCCAAATGTTATAACACTAAATAGAGTACCAAATGCATTTCCAGTACCAACTCAAATCTCTACCATACAAAATCATACAAAGAAGAGGATAAATTCATTATAGGTAAACCTATTTATAATTTGAAGCAAGAAATAGGAAACTTAAATTTCTATTCATTAATTTAGATACTTTCCAATAATAGATACAAATTTGAATGAATTAGAGACAAATTCAAAGTAAAATGAGGACAAATTCATTATATATAATCACGATTTCCATTTGAAGAAGGAAACATGAAAATTAAATTTTTACTTGTTATGTTAGATACTTTCTAATAATAGGTAAAAAAATTGAATGACTTATATAACTTCCATGGATATTCCAATAGACAATTCATCACAATAGAAACAATAAAATCAATGAAATCTTTATTGTGAAGGCTACTTTCCTTTAGATCTTAGATTCCTTAATTACTAGTTTTTTTCTACTGAAATGTATGAAATAGATTAAATGTGAAAATATTGAACATAAATAAATACACATGCCATCAAAAAATAAACACAAGATATGACATGGGAAACCCAATATGGGATAAAACCCAGCTAGAAGGTGAGGCCACTTTGCTCTCATTTCCTCAAATGCAAGTACAGAGAAAGATGCACTCTCTGTGGAGTGCTATTTGACATTGTGGCATGTATGGCTGCTATAGAATATCTCCTCCTATATTATGTTCACAAAAATACCACTCTTATATTTTTTTCTTATATATGGAACAAGATACAATGAAAAATAACGGAGCCCCTTCTCCTCCTAGCAACCCGATATTTAGCATAGCCTGATAGTCGTCTAGGGTTAGGGAATTGACTTCCTCAACCCTCAATTAGTGATCGGGTTTGCACCTTCTATAATTTTATATAAAATAAACTATATGTCTATCCCCACACATTTAAGTAATGGGGACTGACCTAGAATCCACTCACACCATGGTGATCAATACGATAGGTCAACTTGTGGGAGTCATAACTTTCAAATACGAACTCCGATTGAGGTGATTCTTGCACCATTGGAAATGTCTTAGTGTCTATAATATATACAATGGCTCCATAATAATTTTTGGACCATACAAAAGTGTCTTTTGATGCCTCGGAATGGATACAAAATATTTCAAATAGTTTTTTGGACCCAAATTTCCAAATTTGGACCAGTCGCTAAAATGGATCTAAAGATGATTCCTCCAATTTGTTCACCCATAAAGCATTGATATAGATGAAAGATATTATAATGATCCAATATGGATAAAATAGTAATTTGTAAGAGTGCGCATTTTGAGGATATCTCGTCAAGTCACTATCATGGTGATTCACGATCTACAACCAATCCAATTTTCATAGTGAATTTTGTTGACAATGAAGTTGATGATCTACTTGGACTATTTCTTAATGATGATGAATAATTTTCCTCTTATTTATATGATTGGAGGGATTATGAGGATTCTACTATAGATACAAAGGTTGTAGATCCTCCTCATGAAAATCCTATCACAACGCCATGTTGGGCACACTAGAACTATATGTAACATACACGTTTGTTGGAGAATTAGCAAACCCTAGGTGGACACATTCTAAATTATAGGAAGCTCCAAAAGTTCTCTTTTCTAAAAAAACATTGCTACATATCCACTATTATATTACTACTACTACTATCGACCCATAAATCGTTCAAGAGTCCATCATAATTCTTGAGTGGGATGCAACTATGCAAGAGGAATACAAGTCACTCATGTGGAACCACACATAGGGTTTGGTTCTCCTTCCTAAAGGAAGAAATATTGTTTGATGTAAGTGGATATAATAGACAAAGTTTACAATGAATGATATAGTGAAAAATAATAAAGATTAACTACCAGAAAATGGCTTCTCATGGGTACTTGTGATAGACTATAATGAGATGTTTGTACCAATTGTAAAGATGGAATATATTCGACTTGGGCTAGACATTGATGTATCTCATCATTGATAAGTTCATCAAATGAACATAAAGAGTGAATTTATTCATGGGGATCTTAAGTAGGATATTTACATGGAGTGGACTTAGGGGTTCTCTCAGGAATCTTGGATGGTGTGAAAACTTAGAAAATCCCTTTATGGCCTCAAATACACCCCTTGAGCTTGGCATGATAGGATGGATTCCTTCCTCCTCTCTCATGGATTTTCACAATTCCATTTTATTCCCAATGTCTACATTCTTTCGTAGTATGACTCTCTTTTGTTCATGGTATTGTATGTAGATGATTTCTTGATCATCGTCAACTCCTCAACATCCATTGATGTTGTAAAATTTACCTTGCATGACATGTTTTTGATGAGAGACCTGGGGTTTCTATATTATTGTATTAGGATTGAGATCACTCAATATGATTCTAGGATCACTATGGAATAGTCCAAATATTCTCTAGATATTCTATCATGATTTTAGATGGATAATTGCAAGCTTGTTGCCACTCCATTTTTCTTCTTCTTCAAACTTGAGGCTACCTATTATTCACCTTTAGTTGACAACAACTAATATAGACAACTAGTTGGGAGTATTATTTATCTCACACATACTAGGTTTGACATATCTTATGATGTTGGCATCATTTTCATATTTATGTAGGAACCCCACAAGTTGCATTGGAAGGAAAGCAAGTGGATTATTCACTACATTCAAGGAACACACAGGTTTGAGATTCATTACATAGAAAGTTACAACCATGATTTAGTGGGATATACAAATTCAATTGGATGATAAATGCTACTTATCACACATCCACTTTAGGCTACCTCTTCTCCCTTGGTTCTAGTTCAATTTATTGGTCAATAAAGAAGAAGTCAACTATTGTTGTATCTATCACAAAGGAAGAGTATTGGGGAGTTTCCAGTGCAACCATTGAGACCATCTACCATCATCACTTTCTCATAGGGTTTGGTGTCCAATATTTTTTCCCATATGTCATTTTTTGTGAAAATAAAAGTATCATTAAGATCTCACAAGATCCAATTCACTAGTAGTGAAGTACATTGAGATTCATATGCACTTCATTCGAGAAATTATCTGTGGGAAAGTCATTGATATGAGATATTATTCAATAATGGAGAAGATTTTCGACATCTTCACCAAAAATTTCATAAATAACAAGTTTCTTCATTTTTAAAATCTCTATTGGGGGTGCAGATGACTTATTTTCCATAGCAAGCTACATAGTCTTCTCTTTTTATTTTTTGGGGTTGTTTTTTTTCTCTCTTTCTCATTTCTTGAGGTAATTTTTCATAAATGGGTACTGAGTATGGCTTGAAATTTTCCAAGAACCATATATCTCGCCACATACTCACCTAAATTGTTCTTATGGGGGGTTGTTGGTGCATCTTAGTGCTCTACTTCAACACCTTCATGCATTTTAATCTTAGTTTTTCTTCCTTAAATTTTATGGATAAATTCATGGCATGAAAATATTTTGTGACATTTCCTAAATCTATAAAAGCAAGTCATTGTATTTGTATTGCACACATTTTCTTTCTTTCTAGTTAGTTAGTTGTTTAATAAATATAGAATAGAATGATACCATTATATAAATCTGCAGTTTGGTTATGTTCCTAAATCTCTCATTGAATACTAGGGTTGTGGTTTTATCCCTTGAAGACATTGGAGGAAGGGTTTAGTGATTAAACTCTATTTATCTATTGAAGGAGTAGATAAGAGGAGATGTCTTACTAAGGAGGATTACTAGTGTTGATGCTAGCTTGTGGAGAAAATTTGGTGGAGTTAGGGTTTCTTGAGTTTTTCTAACTAGGGTTTTAGAGAGATAAAGGATTGTACTATCCTTGGTATAAGGTTATGGTATGTACATGAATTTCGTTTTTATTCATATATATGAATCTTCCAGTTGTCCAATAATTATCTCATTTCATATTTGATTTTCAACTATATATTTCTTCATGGTTTGTTAATTTCCAACACTAGTATGTCTTGTTGATTTAACATGAGTTAAGGATGAAATTGTTGAGGGTTTTAACATTACCATTGAAGAAGATATGGCTTATTTATTGTTGTAATTATACTATTATAAAGTGATTTTTAGATATGGTTTATGTATGGTAAAATTACCATAGTGGGATGAAACTTGTGCTCTAATGTCCCCAACTAGGATAGATAGAAAAAATATGTTTGTTGTCCAGAGTATTGTTTTTTATTTGTGTGATTTTATCAAACACTTTGCATTAAGGCTGCTTGAAATTTATCACAAACAATTTTCATATGTCACCAAGATAGTAATATTGTTATACATATTACATACACCAATTACACATAGAATATAGAAGACAACCATGACATATTATTATGGTATGGAAATCCAAATAACAAAAATACAACGATATTTATTGGCTGTAACAACAACTGCAAAACCCTCCTAGACACATAGATCTACTGACTGCAAGGAAGCTTCAATATATACTAACAAAGAAAAAACAAGAAACCTGGTAATGATGCCAAAATATCCTCAAGAGGTGATGTGTCTTCCATTGTACTGTCTAACCTTCATTGATGTGGTATAGATCTTCTCCTGAAACACCTACTCCAACAATCCATCCACTCATACTGTTGTGAGAAATTCCACCCTGCGGATAGGTTGAATGCCCCCTAGCCAAATTTTCTTCGGTCTAGGACAAAAGAGAACAATGGACACTGACATACCTCTTTCTTACCTATTTAAGGATGATATTTAAGGAGAAGGATAAAGAAAATAAGATATAAACTTTTTCCTATAAGTCGTCCTTGTTGCTCCAATGTCGGATATGGTCCAAGCTCTTGAACGCATAAGCTACTCTTGCAACCTTCCTGCAAAAAGTAATACAACCCTTCTCTTCTACTTGTGAAAAKTTAGATAAGAAACTAATTTGACTAAGCYGAAAAGTATAAACATTCATACATTAACTTAAGCAATACAAGAATGAGGAAATAGGCCAAGTTGTATTAATGAAATAAACACTGGATACTCACAACCATGTTGATGTTATGMAAGCTTTCCTCCAAGATTCTCCTTTCCGTCCCCCTTTGTACATTTCCTGATGGTAATGAGAATACCTCTAAACTCTCAATCCTGCCAAGCCTTTCTTCTCTTGAATGTATCAAGAACATAGGTTTCATACTCTCAATATTTATCTTAAGATCAAAGGTTTCATACTTTACAACACTCCCCCTTTTACCATGAATGGCCCTATTTATATAGGACTTGAGAGGCTTAACCTCCATAACAATTCAAGGGAATGGTTGATATCTTCACTCCTTAGTTTATGATTTAGTACCCAACATGGAGGGAATATGGATGACCCCTATCACAGTTTCCTCAAAACCCTCCTGGTACTTGGAAAATCGACGATCGACCACCTCTAGAAAGTTCTGTCAATTCCATGTGCAAAATTATATACCTCCAAAATACCTCCAATATGATGCCAAACACAAAATGAACTCATGTGAATATCTCGAGTGGATCATGCTCCTTTTCTAGCTAGGGTGGGTATTGCACCATCAAAACTAAACTACAATGGAAGGGTTTTTCCAAACCCTAATGAAAGCCTTGGCTCAAAGAGCACATCAACAAGAGATCAAATCATAATGAGGAAGGTGAAGTGATACCATTTATTTATACTTATCTGAATCCTTCTATATCTTTCTCCCTTTTAACCAAATCAAATAAGCCCATTATTCTCTCTTAATATTTAATTAAACATTAAAAGTTACTTTTAACGCTTAAGTAATTGGAAAATTTTCTTATCTTTTTACTTAATGTCACTTTAGAATGTAACATATCTTGGATAGTGACATTAAACAAACCTCCTTGACTCCCTTTTTATTCATTGACTATAGCCTACATAAGTCATATAGGCTACTGAGTCATCCCCCATTATGATCAATTGGAAGGGGACATTACATGTGGGCACACATTCAATACATTTTCTCTCATATTGTCTTGTTTATTGGGGTTGTTAATAGGTGAAATATTATTTGCTACTCTTGATATTATAGGTTCATACTTCATAACATCACTAAGGATGAAAATTCATAGGGATAAGATCTGGTAAACCTCTAGGAAAGAGGTGAATTTTTTGAAGTTGCATTAATTTCCCTAGATCGAGAAAACTTCTACATGGTATGATCTATAAACTTTTGTGGATATTCCAATAAAATAGCTCGTCACAATAGATATTATAATATTATGAAAATATTAGAACATGCAGACTATTTTTCCTTAGATCTTAGATTAATTAATTACTAGCTTTTCTTGAATTGATGAAACTAACTAAATATGAAGATGAAATAACAAGAAAAAATATACATACCATCCACACAATTAAACACAACATTTATCCCGGGAAACCATATGTAGGATAAAACTAGCTAGAAGGTGATTCCTATTCTCTACTCTCTTTTCTTCGGCTATGGAAAGTAAGTACAAAGAAAGAGACACTCACTATGGAGTTACCTTTTACACTATGTATTATAATCTCCTACCTCCTTTTTTATGCTCTCAAATTACCACTCAGATTTTGTTCTCAACTATGGAATAAGTACAATACAAAATAATGGAACCCCCTTCTCCTCCTAGTGGTACGATATTTAGCATATCCCAATAGCCATCTACAATTAGGGTTTTAATTTCCTCAACTCTCAATTAGTGGTCAGGTTTGAACATTATAGAATGTTATTAAAATTCCATAGGCGGATAGTCCCATATGTGTGAGTAATGTGGGTTGGCATGGCATCCACTCGTACCATGGTGATCAACAAGGTAGGTCAACTTGTGAGAGGAATAACTTTTGCATACAAGCTCCAATTGAGGTGTTTCATGTGTCATTTGAAAGGTATCATAGTGTAGAACACCATCAAGGTATTTGGCACACGATCTAAATATTATAACAAAAAAAAATATCAATTAATGCCTCAAAATTTCTCTGAAAGGTTTTGGATCCCAATTTTCCAAACTAGAACCTACCACTATAATAGCCCTACAAGACAATTCTTCCAATTTTTCCACCTAGAAAGTAATAATATAGATGAAAAATTATATGATGATTCATTCTAGATCATACCTCCCCATTTGGGGAGGATTTTGGTCCCAAAAATATTTACTACATGAGGTGAGAAAAGTTTATGTCTACCTTCTTCCTAGAGTACCATTTTTATTTTCCTGGAAGTTGTCCTTTCAACTCAATATGCCAAAGGTTATGCTTCCCATGTCTTATATTTCTAGACCTCCTCTGCAAAATTGTGTCTTCCTCCAACTCTATCTGAGCATCTGGTTCTAAGTCCTCTATGGTAGGTAGGACATACTCCACCTCTGTTCGAAATTTAGTTTTCATTGATGTTAACCCTATATGTCAACTTTATAACAATTATAGAAGCATTGATCTCAACCATAGAAGAAGCATGTTAACCCCAGAATAAGCCTCTATAAGTGATGGGTTTTTTTGAAAGAATAAGTGATGGGTGTATTTGGAGAAGTCTCCAAAGTGGTCCCCTTATGKATTAGGTTAAGGGAAACCTCGAGCCTCACTAAGTTATTTTGTTTTTGTAGTTGGGAGAGTGGGAAGTTCTTGAGTGCATGAACCTCATGGGAAGACRCTCTGAAGAAGTCTACAAGAAGCCAAGAGGTATTGTCATGAAGCCCAAAGTTGACAGAAGATAAAGAGGTTGAAGAACATTACAAGTACATGAAACACCCTCATAGATGGATAGTCCTYGTCATGTTTTTTCCAACAGTAGGTGGTATGCCATGTKGTTCCTCATGGTTGATGATTTATTCCCTCATGAAGTTGGAATCCCTGAAGAATGGTTAAGAAGCCCCTAAATGGTTGCAACAAGAAGCTACAAGTCATTAATTAAAGGGTAAAATGGTTATAACAAGAAAGTACAGTTCGACCCTAAAGTTAAGGGAATAATTCACTTGGAAAAGTATAAATACAATTCAAGAAACCTCTCATTTGTACACACACAAGTTCATTGAATATATATCAAGTGAAGTTGTGATCTCTTAATGAATCTGAAACGACAAATCTGAGGTAGTGAAGGAGTGTGAAGGCAAAGGTATCAAAATTGCATATGGGAGAAAGGTTTTCTAATAAACCATAATTAATTAGACCCCCTCATGTCAGCTATAGAGCGTCTTGTGAGGCACCCCAACGAGTTGTACACCACTTGTCCTGTGAGGCCCTGTGTGATAATTGGCTTTGTTTAGCGAGGTTGAGGTAAAATTCAATGAATATGATATGTTTTGTTTGTTGAATATGATATGCACCAGGTCGATCTATTGGTCTGTAATGATATGCATAAGGTCTTCTACATGATAAAAAGGTAGGTTTTCATTTGGTTTAACGATTGTATCATAGATGGTATGGCACATGCTTGAATCATGTTTTGTAGGTCTTGTTGGTACATGGATGCATAAGGTATATGTATTGGTAATGTTGTGGTTGAGGCATATCTTTAATGGTATATGCATTGAGACATGTCTTGGTGATCTTATGACATATCTTTGGTATATGGTTTGAGGGATAACTTTTTTATGTTGGCACATGCTTGAGGCATATCCTTGGTACATAGTTCATGGATGTTATGGTTCATTGTTAGAGGCACATCTTGGATGTATGGTATATGTTTAGTACATGGTTTGAGGCATATCTATTGAGACATATTGTTGGTACATATCTTGGATATATTGGAATATATCTTTGGCACATGGTTGAGGTACATTTTGGGATACTTGGATACCTGGTTTGAGGTATATCATTGATGCGTTGGCATATGATTGAGGGATATGGTGCACATTTTGGATGTTTTGGCACATGTTTGAGATACATATCTTGGATGGTTTGTCACATGCTTAAGGCATGCTTTTGGCACATGGTTTGAGGAGCATTTTGGATATTGGGAACATGGATTGAGATGTACTTTGTTATGGTACATATCTTAGTACATGGTTGATGAATATTATGGTACGTGGTTGATGGATGTTATGGCACACATATCTTAGCACATGATTGGTGATATTGGTATATGATCTATGTGAGTGGATCTAGTTCTAGTTGATGATGAGATATCAGTATTAGTGATAGATACAATGACAGTGACAGTGATAGTGACATAGATAGTGACAGTGACAACGACAATCACATGTTAGATGATAGGTAGATTATTAGTGATAGGTTTATTATCAGTGATATTGTTGGTGATAGTTTGAGTCTACACTTATATTCCAGGGTGAAAAGAAGGGGAAATGAAAGGGTTTCATAGCCTCCTTCCAGTTGGAGCCGAACAATATAGGGAGTTGGAGATTCCTTTAGGTTGGACCCTAGTGTAAAAATTTTAAGTACCAAAACCAACCTCACTTATGACCTGCTCAAACTGACAGATACTCCATGCAATTAAAAGAGAAATAACTGTGCAATAAACAATACTATGAAGAATTAGGCATTGGGAGAAACTTGCTCTTGAAACTTGATAATGGCTAGCCACAATTTGTCCTATGGTACTTATTTTTCTAAAACAAAAATTTGGCCTAGTTTAATCTTCAAATCCTCTAATTTGGCCTTGAACATAGCCTTCCTTTCATTTGAATTTTTCAACAAATTTTCATTATGCAAAAAGTAGGTACAATCCAAATTTCAAATATGTAAACATTACTCAAATGAAAACATTTAATATAATCTCATTTTAATTTTAATGATCTGACTTCTTCAATGCACTTTCCCTTTATGAAAAGTGGATGCAATTGAAATACAATCATTATAAAATAGTAGTCCATATTTATAATACATATTCAAAATCACATAAAATTAGGAAAAATATTGTCGAACACAATTTTCTTCAGCTCCAACCTGTACTCAAAGTTGAAGCATGCATTGAATTCTCTAGCCGTTAAAAGAGAGGATTTAAAAACAAATACAAGAAATAAGAACACTGAGAGACATTCAGAGGTACTGCTTCTTGCGAGATGTAATTTTTGCTCAAGTTCTTTAGCCCGTCTTTCTACAACAATAGATTGATCTAGTCAACAGTGAGTATTTCGTCCATTTCAGTTCCTCTCTTCCACTCACGTTCTTTTTGTGTTAGTAGAACATCACGATCATTTTTCATGCTTGAATACTATTCTATTAGATTATTATTGTTTTCCATCACAAAGGAAATATGGAAAAATAAATTACTTTATGAGATATATTGGATGACTTCAATAGAAAATGTAAGCATGTAGAGGGCATAGGCCTTGGCATGATCCAAATATATGAATAAACTAGTAATTACAAAATTTAGTTTCTATAGGGGTGTGCTCCCAAAATATAACACACGTCCTAAATTAAAATCATGCCAAATAAACTCTAATATCAAGAAAATCAGAGTAACCTTTTTTAAACCTATCAAATAAATCTTGAAATCATAGTTATATGTGTGTATGATAATTTATAACCTTAACATACCTTATTAATAAGACTTTAACTAAGTGCAAGTAATTTAAAGTTAGGCCTGAGAAACTTACAATATTATACAATATTAGTAGTTTTCCAAAGACACATCTTCAACTTAACAACTAATTCTCTTGATTTCCAAAAACTTTGAGTATATGTGGTATGCAATGATTATGATACAAGTTTTAGACCATTGACAAACATGAATGTGCTCTAGAAAAATCCATAATGGAATATTGAATAGTTGTTTATTTTTATGTAACTTATGGAAGAGTAAGAAAATGGTTATCAAATGGTACTTGTGTATTGCATCTATCTCCCACACCAAATTATGTGGCTAATGAGACATTAACGTTTCAAACATTTTTTTATAGTTCCGTACAAATCCAGCCACAAAAATTTGCAAATGGAACCTTTACATGTAGAGTAGGAATAATAAGATAAAGACACCTATTATAAAATGACCAAGCCAAGTGTGAAATTAATCATGAAAGTAAGAAATAATCCACATATATTAAATTCATGATTAGATCCTATATTTAGAGATGTATGGAGTATAAAATTAGGTAACTAATGCCAAAGGAATTTTCATATTGTGTGAACTTTACACAGGTCCTTATACAAAAATTGCATGAAGGGACATTTAACAATCTAGCAAGTTGGTGTGGATATCAAGAACTAATGTTAAAATGAACTTTCTTTCCTTTCTTAAAAAGGAAAAACCCTACAAAGAGGAAAATTAAACCTAGTTTCACTTGCATATAAGCGTCATACGAAGGAAGTCAAGGTAGACACCCATCAACTACAAACCGTACACCTCCACCATGGGATTCTCCAAATGTTATAACACTAAATAGAGTACTAAATGCATATTCAGTACCAACTCATATCTACTGTTTAAAGACAAAATCATGGAAAAGAGAGGATGAATTCATTATAGGTAAACCTGTTTGTAATTTGAAGCAGGAAACAATAAACTTAAATTGTTATTCATTAAGTTAGATAGTTTCCAATAATAGATACGAATTTGAATAAATTAGAGACAAAGTCAAAGTATAATGAGGAAAAATTCATTATAGATATTCATGCTTTCTATTTGAAGAAGGAAACATGAAACTCAAATTTCTACTTGTTATGTTAGAGACTTTCGAATAATAAGTACACAATTTTGAATGACTTATATAACTTTTTATGTCTCAATAATCTTTTCAACATGAGAATGAGTATCTACTACATACACACAATGAATATTTCACAATATGACAAAAAAAAATATAATACCTCCCATTTCATAAAAGACCCCACTATCCCTAGGCTTGAATGCAACATGGTCTTCTTAAAATTTTCAATTTTGATGGATCGCTTGAATAAGCAATATTTGGTCCTACAAGATCTCTTACAAGATCATATTTTTCTCATGGTTAATGATTTATCAAGGCTTACATACAAATTACAAGCTTTGCAAATTTGTTTTGGTCTACTTGGATAATATCCTTATTTGTAGCAAAAGCTAGGAAAAACACTTGGACCATATCCACATAGTGTTCAACTTTCTTCAACAATGTTGAAGTCTTTTTTTTGTTAAACTTAGGTCTAACACATGGTTGTTTGTTAGTTTCCATACCTTCGAAAGTGTGTCCAAGTCCTAAGTGCACACGTGGAAGAATAAGGTATAGTTGCAGGTATGGACAAATTACAATTCAACATAAGAGCCACTAGAATGGGTTTGTACTATAGCATAAGGTAGAGAAGGTATTGCAAGTCCATAACATGTACAAGATCACGTGGAAATATAGGCACGAGGGATAATTTTAAGGATGTAAATTTATCTTAGAATGTAGAAACCTCGGTGAATCTTACTTGTCCTTAATATGGAAAGTATACAATGTTTGGCGATGTTTTTATAAGGATTTTATATAGTTTCTATAAAATTTGGGATATTTTTAAGGAAATTGGCAAATTAGTTTTTGGAAAAAGCATGGAAAATTAGCCCATGAGTGATATATAGCCCCTCAAATTTTCCCCAATAGACATATCTACACAACATTGAGTTCCATGCAACATGATGATTTGTAGATGACAATGAAATAGTAAAATAAAATAGGACGGGGAAAAATCTTTATTTATAGAATTCCAATAGTAAGGGTACATGCATGCGCTAGATATATATAGGTTATGATAAGGTTTTCCTTAGATTCCAGTTCTAGGAGAGTGAATGCTGTTTCTAAGTTAAGTAAAAGAGGGTGCATGTAGTTGCATGTGTTATTTTAGTTTATTAATCATTTTTCTAATTATATATTAAGGCTAAGTTCAATTAGAATCATGCATGCATATAAGGTCATAGATCTCTAGAAGTATGCATTCTTGCATGCCTTAAATAATCTCCAATAAAGGCATTGTTGTGCATGTGTATAGATTTGTTGTACCCACTCTTCTTCCTAGTCTATAAAGGATAAAGAAAGGGTATAGTTTTATTCATTCAGTTCAACAACGAGCAGTGAAATAACTTGTTGTATTTTTCTTATAGAAGATTTTAGTTTCGAATCGATGAGAAAGTAGTAGCAGGTTTTGCTAGTCCATCTACCGAGTTTGTATTTTTCTTTTAATAGTGAATTAGCAAGTATGTTGTAATTCTATCTTCCTTCTTAATAACAATGATGCAATTTAGGATAGACCTGTGATTTTTCATTATATATTTTCTACAGTATGTGTTTGCAGAGTTTAGTATTATTAGCACACCAGTTTTGAGTGGATTTTAAGGTTCAACTATCTAGTAGATTAAGAATTCTTTGAGTACAAAGTCCACTTACCTTGTTTTGATAAAATATAATAGTTTTGTTGTTGATGCAACAAGAGACCATACCAATATAGAAAAGGTCAAGTTCTCAAGGAGTGGTGTATTTTGAATCAAACAAATATCAATAATTTCATAGGAGGCATTAATTTCTATCAAAAAAAATTCTACCATTATCTCATCCTCTAAATCAGCTCAACAATAAATAAATAAAAAAACAAACTTACATTCACTCCAACATCAAATAGAACATTTAAAATTTTAGAAATTAAAGGATCTTAATTTCTTTACACATGTGCTTGCACTCCTTGATCTCCAACAACAAATTTAAATGGAGACTAGGGATTTGTCCCACAAACAATGAAGTCTCATACATCAATTTGGTGTTTGGATAGGTTGTGACCTTAAAATTAAGTTATTATTTTAATATGCAATTGTCATCATTCTTGAGTGGGGGGGAGACCCAATTATGTACCACTCCAAAACATTGCACAATCCAAGATGAATTACAACATCATTGTATGCATTGGTTACTACTTACATCAATACTCTTGTCTTGAACTTGGCTAGAATCTGAGAAGGAATGGAAGTATTTCTAGTATATATGAGAAGTTAATCAGATTACAACAAAGTGAATATTGAATATTTGAGGCCTATAATTCAGTTTGTGAATCTCCATGATGGTTCGTATACTAGTCAAATGTCCACTATTCATAAAATTTTATGAAGCAATAATGAGATAATACTTTCTTGTCCAAAAATTATTTTATTGTTTGAGTCAACCTGCCTTTCTTGCAATGGAATCAAATCCTAGTGTGATCTGTAATTCTAGGTGTGACACAACTTTATGAGACTAATTTCATGCTTACTAATGAGCACCTAAAATGGCATATGTTTAACACTCGTCTATACTTTTTTTCTTATCATTTGATATTAATCACTTTCCTTTTGATACTTCCATTATCCAATTCACCTCATTTGTCACCAAAGGTATGGATCCTACACCATACGCCATTATTACGTTATTTTTGCATAATTCTTAGGAATGAACTCATTACTATCAATCACTAGCATTGTCGCATAAGAATCTAGTAACTGCAACACTCCAAGTAGTTGCAACACCTCTCTGCTACAACTCCAAGCTAATACAGTTTCAGGCACAAAGAAAGTTGCTGCAATTCTGGGAACAAAACCAAATTGTTGCAACTCAAGGTGCATCTGCGGTTGTTGCAATTCCATAAAAAACAGTTACAAATGCAAGAACTATTTTCATGTTGCGACTCCAGAAATATCTCATCGGCCCAACGGTCAATGTTGTAGTTGTAGTTGGGAGCCGATAATTGAGCAACAATCTCCACAAGGGAAGGTGATAGAAGAAAAATAGGAGACTACAAAAATAAGTTACCTATCAAGTCACCATACTCATGCAATTGAAAGAACACTGGATGAACAGTCCGATTCTCACGGTTGTCTATTTGGTGTTTGTATAATTTTAGAAAATTAGTCGTATTGTATAAAATCCTCAGCTCCTCAAGAGCTAAGGGGAGGAAATAGTTCTGGCAATTACATTTTGTTGTTATTATATCTTTTCAAGCTACGATAATATAATTTTATGGCTTCATAGTTGCATGTTGATGTATTGATTGATCGTGTGATTCTAGTTATGCAGCCTAGTACCCCGCCTAAGTGGGTAGGGCCCCCTCCTTAGTCATTTATTGTCTATAACAATAGTGTTATAATTAGTATTTTACTTTTGTTTAGTTTATTCTATCATTTGTTACTTTCAATTGATGTAATTCCAAGTTCATAACTTCATCCACATGTTGTAAACATTCTCTGGTTTGTTGTTTTTCTAGAATCATAGTATAGTTCTCATATTTCAGAATTATCTTCCAATCCACTGTAATTCCCAATCTATAGAATAATGCTACGATTTAGGAGTGGTTTGGTTTTCTAGGTTCAGGATCTCGTAACATCACAATCGTTCTGCACTTTTCATTGCTACAAATCGTGTCTCTTCAAGTTTTGGCTATAACAAAATTCATTTGTTGTGATTCACATTGTTGTAACTCAGTTAGATTTTGTGTTGTGCTACAACTCACATTGTTGCAACTCCGCTTGCAGCTACACTTAGTGTGTTTTCTGATTCCCTCTAGGCTTAGTCTTTCAAATTTTGGATTGATGTTATTGGATTAATATTGAATGAACAAACACTTAATTGTTGCGACAATATAAGATATATATTATAATTGAGAAATTCACCAATAGGTCATAACACAAGTTTCAATTCTCCCAAGTGTGATTTTAATTCCTGCAAGTGTGATTTCAATTTCCGCAAGTGTGATTTCAATTTCTGCAAGTGTGATTTTAATTTCCACAAGTGTGATCTCAATTTCCACAAGTGTGATTTCAATTTCAACAAGTGTGATTTCAGTTCTTACAAGTGTTATTTAATTTCTACGGAGAAACTTAGGCTTTAGAATAGTCTGGTGACTTAATTAAGTATTATGAGTCTTTGAATTGTGACTTTAAAGTGCTATAATGCAATAGCCAAAACAACACTCTTCTTGCATAGATTTTGCACGACAGTTCGAAAATTCCATATAAGCACCAAATTGATAATTAAATGTACAACTCTTCATTTTCTTACTAAGTTAATTATAAATTAATTGAAAGGCCCATCATTTTTTTTGTTGTTGTGAGGGAACTATCAAAAGAAAGTAGTGTTGTTTAAATTGTGTGGATATTTCTTCATTTCACTAGAATAGATGTTATGATTTATTTTCATTAATTTGTAGGATGATTTTCTAAGTCTTTTCTATGTCCGATTCTTGAGATCAGTAGGGTATATTTATTAGCTCTTGCAAAACCCCCAAAACATTAACAATGTAGGTCAATCACAAAAGAGGAAGGAGCATCATCAACTGAATTACTTATCACCCACAACAAGTTCCCTTGCCAAAAATAAGCATGAAGCATCTCCTCTGGTATAAGAGAATGTACAAGGATCTATCCTAGGATAAATATCATAGGATAAATATCATGCCGAGGAGTTCCTTTTTCCCGAGGTACATTTCAAAGCAAAGGAAAACCCTCAGAAAGAAATGGCACATGAAATTGTCAAAGAGGAGCCTACGACTTTTAGATTCCCAATCAATGAAACTGATGAGGAGACCAAGATGAATAACATCCCTCATTCTGCCTTGCCAAAATTTCATGGGATATCTAAAGAAGATCCTAATACCTTCCTCTTCGAGTTTTATGTACTTTGTAGAAGCTACGACTATGTGACATATGCCTAGAAATTAAATCCCTTTCCTGCCACACTTAAGAACGCTACGTTACAATGGTTCATGGGCCTCATAAAGGATAACATCCACTCATGGGACCATATGACAAATAAATTTCTAGACAAATATCAAGACTATTGCAAAGACAAGGAAAGAAGGGAATACGTCTTCAATATGATGCAACATGAAGATGAGAGCTTGGAAGACTACATCAAGTGATTCACTTACAACCTACAAAGGGAAAATCAAGGAGAATTGGCTCCTCAAATGCGACATGTATTATTTATAATAAGAATATGAGATGATTGTATAAAAATCTTCAACCTTATGGGAGAGGGAGAAATCTCTCATCTATATTACAACACTATCTTGGAACATTGTCGTAAGTATTCCAGAGGCACATCTAAAACAAGAAAAGGGACAAGATATATGTTGGAAAGAACAAGAAAGACTATTAGAATTGGAGTAACGAGGGAAGAAATAAAGAACATGTTCGAATATTTTAAGACATATATACTTAGTTCCATGTGCTCCTTATTGGATACACTATAGACAAAGAAGTAGGAGGAAATAGAGTGAGCGTTGGCTATCATTTTCCTCAAGTGTAGAACGAAGCATCCAAAGAGAGAATGTTCATTGGATCAAATTAATGTCTATGAGATATGCAATGAGGACCATGCTACACATAATTTTCCATCCTTTCCTGTATTAAAGGACATCTATAAAAAAACTGAGGAGTTGAAACAATTATGCTATGTCTCTCAAAAGCAACCTTGGCAGCCTAAACCTCAAGGTATGATCCAAGATCAATCGAAATATTTCAATTCATATTCAACTAACTCTTGTTTGGAATATGTTTCTCAACCATGGGGAATTCCAACCAAACAATGGGTAGCTCCTCCTCCCAATTAGTTATGGAAACAAGGTTGGAGAAATGCCACCATGGAAGGACCTCAACAACTTATGACATAGCCACCAATGAAACTTCTTCCCCCACATTAGATACATGAATATACATCCACCCCTCCTCAACCATAACTACCTTCACATACTATACCTAACCCAAATAATGGGAGGCCATCCCAACCAATGCAAGCTGCTAGACTTGCAACTTATCTGACCTACCTGACTTACTCCATCTCTTCCCTGGACTATAACGATATTCACCTTACATCTGGGAAGAATCTAACCAAGGAACACACTCGCATTAGAATCTAAGATCTAAATGAGGAGGTCCCAAGTGAAGAATCAAAACAAAAACAATCTCAAGAACCTTCAAAGACTTAAAATCCCCACCCTACACTTCGGGACCCACCCTATCCTGAAAGGATAAATCAAGACACACCTTCTATAAAACGTTGGTTTGATTTATTAGTTGAACTCAAGAATGTGTGTGTCAAGATACCATTATTTCAAGCCATTAAGGACATACTCATGTATTCAAAAGTGGTATGATAACTTTGTTTGTGGAAGACAGTTAGGAAATGAAAGGATCCCCAAAACATTCACATCATGGGAAAACTACCAGACCTAACGATGGGGGGGAGTTCTCACAAATAAATATTCTGACCCCGGAAGTCCGGTAGTTAATGTGAAAATCAATAATACAAATATTATTAACACAATAATTAACTTAGGGGTCACTGTCAACATTATGATACGTGAAACCATGCAATCCTGAATAATTACAAGCCTTATGTTGGAGTTACTTCACACACACCTAGGATTTATTTTTCCTAAGGTTTTTCCTATGTTTATTAGTCTTTATATAGTCTCCTAAAGTTTCAGGAAAATATTCCTCTAGGAGAATATTCTCTTCAGTTTTCACTTCAGTTTGACTAGTTGAGTGGAGTCTAGATGTTGCATTGGTTTTGTCACCATGAAACATTGGGATCATCACCAGATAATGTGTGTTGTCCTTGGTATCATCACTATACTAGAGAATTACCCATGATTCCCTGATCTCCTCCTCACTTCACTCTGTTTCGATCAATTAACTGAAGACTGGTAGACTAGTTAACTCAGCTAGGTGGTTGTTCACTCTTGTAACTGCCCGAGAGACTAGACTAGGTGGAAATTCACTCCCGTAACTGATGGTGTGTGTCTAAATCACTCTATACCACCACTATGGTGCATTGGCTTCACCTCCAGTGTGCATTGGTTGATTTATACATAGTATATCATGTGTAAATTATTCATTATTCATTACGGTTAATGAGAATTATTCCATTCTTTCTCTCTTGATTCTTCCTTCTCAATTTCTCTCTGAAAATGTGTGTGGAATTTTCTAGGTAGATCTATTATTTGCAAGTTCAATAAATTTACATGGTATCATATCCCACAGACTTCTAAGAAAAAGCTACACCAAATTATTTTTGCAGGTACCAAAGATTGAAGACAACAGAAAAATGGAATTCCCAAAASAATCCATTCTTACACCTTACAACTTATTTGCATGGAAGGAGAATATGATCATGCATATTCAAAGAAGAGGATTGTATAGGTTAAACTTGAATACAGATATCGAACTGACATMARCCATAGAAAAATCCAAGTATCTAAATTGAATGGATGAAGCATGCARAACAATTTGTAGTCTCATTTCTCCTGATCTCCTTTTTCACATATCTTCCTATAAAACCCCCAATGAATCCTRGATGACCATGGAAGGGATMTTTTGAAAATAATATTATATGAGGGGACACATTATTGAGGTGGAATTTATCACATTGGATCCAAAAAGCTTCGACAATCTCCAAGATTTCTTTACAAAATACAAGGATTTACTGTCGCAACTCAAAGCTTGCAAGGTTAATAAATTTGAGGAGAAACAAATGGTTCTCACCATTCTCTCCAAAATTTGTCCTGAATTCTTCATTTTCATATCCACATTCCATTCAGTCAAATTCACCTCTGGAGCCACCTGGAAGATGCCTTCTCTTGAGGAATTTATCAAATCCTTGACACAAGAGCAAACCAAGCTCATCAACATGGGAAAAATCAAAGGCCCAAAGGCGCATGCACTTACTGTGCAAGATGGTAGCCATAAATATCATAAATCTGAAGATAAATACAAAAGGAAAGATCATGCAAATCTGAATAAGGAAGGGTGCTCAAAACCCTTCACTGATGCCTCTGGATCCAAAGGTGGAAACAAAAGAAAAGGGGAGAAATGCACATACTACCATAAAGGATTCCATCTAGAATCCACATGCATGCAGAAACAAATAGATTTAATGACTCAAATGCTTCAACAAAACAACCTTTGAAATCACATCCATGAGGGTGCCAAAAAGAAGAATCCATAAGATCATAATCCCAAGAAAGGCAATTCTAGTCATGCCTTGGTTGGCATCAACTCCTCTCCTGATGCTTGGATCATAGATTCAAGGGAATCACATCACATGGCTTCCACAAAAGCAATATATTATTCATTGGATGCATGAAAAGGTCCTCCTATTCTGATGGGGGACAACTCTCCAGTCGAGGTCACCGACAAAGGAAGGATTAAACTCACCAACAAAAGCTTCGAGAATGTGTTGCATGTTCCCAAACTTTCCGTGAATATTCTCTCCATATATCAGAAACAAATTTTGACACTGGAAAGAAAGTCATATTCACACCTAATGCAGTGGAAATCTATGACATGCAAACCAATTCCAGGGTTGCTACCAATGAGGTAAATCATCAATCTAGATTGTATACATTTTCTAAATTTATTGAACCAGATTTTGCTTTACTACTTACCCATGCTGATGAAAGTAGTAGGATATGGCACAAAAGGTTCAGGCATTTGAATTTCAGATATATGAAACATATTAGAAAGACAAGATTGGTTGATGGTCTACCAGACATCCATTTCTCCAAAGGAATCTGTGAGGGATGTGTTCTTGTAAAACACCCTCAAGAGAAATTCAACAAAGGAAAGACTCAAAGAGCTTCCTCTCCTTTAGATCTGATCCATAGTGACCTCATGGGCCCTTTTCCGCATCCATCAATCAAAAAATTGAGATATGTTCTCATTTTTGTTGATGTTTTCTCACGTTTCACATGGATTTAATTTCTTAGGAAAAAATCAGAGGTCTTTCAACACCTCAAATATTTCAAAGCCCCGATTGAGACATACACAAGAAATAAAATCAAAGTCCTCAAAACTGATAACAGGGGAGAGTATGTCAATCGTGATATTCATAATCTTTGTCATGATGCAGGGATTCAGTTGCAACACACAGTTCCCTATACTTCCCAGCAAAACTGAGTTGTTGAGCGGAAAAATAGATCTCTAAAAGAGTTGTCATCTTGCATGCTACATGCAAAGTCACTTCCACAAAGATTATGGGATGAAACACTTAATTTTGCAACCTACATCCAAAACATATCCCCATATATCTATCAAGGATAAGACCCCCTACGAGGCTTGGAGAAGACTCAAACCGAAAGTGATCCACTTTCGTATTTTTGGTTCACGTGCATGGGCCCAGATTCCCTATGAAAAGAGGAAGGCACTTGATCCACATAACACATAGTGTATCTTTGTTGGATACCTTGATGGTGTCTTTCATGTACCTCAACAACCGCATGTAGACACCTTCATTCTTCCACCTGTCCGAGATGATGAGAATGCACATGCCAAATCTTCTTCAGATGAGAGTTCTGATTCAGAGGCTTTAGATGATCCAGATACAGAGTCAGTATAGTCATATGCAGATTCAGTGCATCCAGATGCATATGCATAGCTAGAGCAGAGGCCCAAGTGGGCCCAAACTACTCTTCAGGATGCAGGGGATATTGTTGGTGATCCAACTGATACTAGGAGGAATCAATATGATTTCAAGGAGCTTCCTATGGAACTCACTACCACTGAACCATTGCCCTCCAGGCATCTTTACTTGGTTCAATCTTCAGATCCATAGTCTTATGGTGAGGCTACTAGAAATTTGTTTTGGGAATTCTCCATGCAAGAGGAGTCCAACTCCCTCCTCGAGAAGTAGACTTGGGATTTGGTTCCCCTTCCTTCTGGAAGGAAACTTATTAGATGAATATGGGTCTACAGGACCAAGAGCGTATCAGATGGACAAATTAGCATATCCAAAGACAAGGTTGTTTTCAAAGGATTTCAGCAGGTGCATGGCATTGAATATGATGATACCTTCACTCCCATAGAGAATATGGATTCTATACGATTGGAACTTTCCATTGTGGTAGCCAAGGGATGGGAATTCCATCATATGGATGTGAAGAATGCATTTCTTCACAATTATTTCTATGAGGATATCTATATGGAGCAACCCTAGGGATTTATGCAGGACTTATCTTTGGTCTGTCGACTACAAAAGTCTCTTTATGTCCTCAAGCAAGCTCCGAGGGCATGGTATGCCAAGATGGAATCCTACCTATTGTCACATAAATTTGCATGTTGTAAATCACACCTGAATGTCTACATGCTTAGGACGACTAATTCACTTCTACTCTTAGTTCAGTATGTTGATGATTTGTTGATCAACGATTGCTCGAATTCAATGATTGTTGCAGTCAAGAGGATTCTAAATGACAGGTTATTGATGACGGACATGGGTCCACTACACTTCTTCCTTGGACTCAATATCATTTAGGATGCATCAGGCATCAAACCATCTCAGGCCAAGTATGCACAAGATCTCCTTGAGATATTTCACATGACAAACTGCAAGTCTGCTCCAACTCCTTTCCTATCAGGAGTCAAAATTGAGGATGGAGGGGACACTCCACTGGTTGAAAACACACTATATAGATAGCTAGTGGGGATCTTGTTGTATCTCATACACTATAGACCAGACCTCTCTTATGCATTTGGCACAGTTTCCAGGTTCATGCAGGAGATGCATGAGCTACATTTGAATGTTGCAAAGCGTATCCTTCGATATGTATAGGGCACCAACACCTTTGGTATTCATTATGTAGTAGAATCTACATTAGATCTCATCAGGTTCACTGATTTTGACAAGGCTGGAAATAGCACTGATTGCAAGTCCACATCTAGTTTCTCACTCAGTCTTAGTTCCAGGCCTATCTATTGGTCGAGCAAGAAGCAGGCTTCTATTTATCTTTCTTCAGTTGAGGCTAAGTATAGAGAGATAGTTAACATAACCATTTAGGCTATGTGGCTACATCATTTTCTCATTGATTTGGGCATTCCATTTCATCGGTTTATCATCATCTGGTGTGACAACCAGGGAACTCTGAATTTATGCAGAGATCCAGTTCAGAGGTAGCGGACGAAGAACATAGAGATCCACATGCACTACATCTGAGACTTATTACACGAGGGGATCATCGACCTACAGTTCTGTCCTTCAACAGAACAGACAAAAAACATCTTCACCAAGACCTTCACTGAGTAGAAGTTCCATTCTCTGCGAAGTCATCTTGGAGTGAAGGACACAGTTGCATAGCAACTATCAGTTATTCTTTTTACATACATTGTACCTTGAGGGGGGGTTTTTCCCATGAGGTTTTCTCTTTTTCCTCACTTTATTTCAATTTATCTTTTGTATTTGGGTACCTAGCATGGCCTCGTTTCCAGGACCCATTCTTTATTTTCACCATAGTGATGTTCAGGGGGGGTGTTGGAGTTACTTCACACACACCTAGGATTTATTTTTCCTAAGGTTTTCCCTATGTTTATTAGTATTTATCCAATATCCTAAAGTTTAGGGAGAATATTCTTCTAGGAGAATATTCTCTTCAGTTTTCACTTCAGTTGAGTGAAGAGTAGATGTTGCATTGGTTTTTCCACCATGCAACATTGGGATCATCACCAAATAATGAGCATTGTCCTTGGGATCATCACTATACTAGAGCATTACCCATGATTCCCTGATCGCCTCCTCACTTCACTCTATTTCAGTCGATTAATTGAAGACTGGTAGACTAGTAAACTCAACTAGGTGGAAATTCACTCTCGTAACTTCCCGAGAGACTAGACTAGGTGGAATTTCACTCCTGCAACTATTGGTTTGTTTCCATATCACTCTACACCACCACTATGGCACATTGGCTTCACCTCCAATGCACATTGGTTGAGTTATACATAGTATATCATGTGTAAATTATTCATTATTCATTATGGTTAATGAGAATTCTTCCATTCTTTCTCTCTTTCTCTCTTTCTTCTTTTTTTTTGAATTTCTCTCTGCAAGTGTGTGTGGTATTTTCTATATAGGTCTATTCTATGCAGGTTCAACACATTTAAACCTTAGGGGAACCCCCATAGTACTTCAACTCTCTAATAAATACACAATTAAACCCGAAGGAATTATAGAATATGTAGTGATCTTTGTGGATTCATGGAAATATCTCACTGACTTCATGGTCCTACAACCCAAAAAAATATCTAGGAAGGTATCCTCTAATTCTGGAACAACCATGGTTATCCATTTTCAATGCCTATATTAGTTGTTGGTCAGGAAACATGACTATCTCCCATGGGACATCCACTAAATAGTTTACTCTCTACCCTCCTACCAAACCCAACATAGACTTAGAAACATCACTTTAGGTTGATGGAGAAGAAAGTGATGAAGAAGGGGAAGCCCATCAGGTCCTATCCATAGATCAATACCTAGCAATAAGAGAACAAAAACAGGATGATGAATCAATGATTTTATACCCTCCTCCTCTTCCTCGCAAAACACACATCCTATTGAGCATATTGTGAAATTGGAAACTCAACTTTATTTAATCTCTAAAATCATATCACCCATTTAACACAAACCTATACAATAAAAATACCAAGGATCCCTTATCAATACCATACAAATTATCCCAGGGAAAACCTTGAAAATCAACCAAGGACTAAGTAAAAAAAAGAGCGACTAGTTCAAGTGTTGCGGAAGAACAATGATGCCTTTGCTTGGAATTACTCCGACATTAAGGGGATCCACCCTGACCTATGTACAAATAATATATATATCAAGGAAGGAGTTAGAACCATTCTTCAACCTCAGTGCCGAATGCACACAACAATGAAATACATAGTCAAATAAGAGATACACAAATTACTTATAGCTAACTTCATCTATCCCATTTATGATATCCAGTGGGTCTCCCCTCTTGTCATGGTTCCAAATAAAAATAGTGAATGGAGGATTTGTGTATATTATCAAGAATTGAATAAAGAAACACATAAATATCACTTCCCATTATTTTTCATCGAATAGGTATTGGAAACGCTCACAGGAAAGAATTATTTATCTTTCCTCGATGGTTTCAATGGATACAACCAGATCCAGATCACCCCTGAATACCAAAAGAAAGTAATTTTCACCTGTCCTTGGGGGAAATTCACCTACCATGTTATACCATTCAGGTTTTTAAATTCCCTCACCACCTTTCAACGATCCGTCATAGGTATATTCTCTGATCTCATTCATGAGTGCATAGAAATATATATGGATAATTTTACAACATATGGTGTAATATCCCTAGGTCGAACCCCAACTGTAAATGTAATAATGTACTTAAGCTGGTGATATATTTTATATCTTTTTTGGCATGCATCTTCCATGATGTAGTGTGCGCATGTACTACGCAACAAAATGATGAAATGGGCACATTCCAGGGTACAACGCACAACATCTTAAGTGCGCGCGATATTGAGGCCAACGAGCCTTTGTGTATATGTTTTGTTTTATAGGTTGGTGAGCCAGCTATTATAATCTAGGAGGTTTATGTTTGTATTAGGCCAGAGAGCCTATATGTTAAAGGCCAGTGCGCCTATTTTTGTATTTGTCTCATAATTAATATAAAATACATCGTTGCACGCAGACCGACCATGATAAAAGAGATGAGGGACTAAACTCCACTGGTTAGGGAAAGGGAGGGGCCTAAAATTTAAGGAAAAGGGCTAAGCTAGGGAGCTTAAGCCAAAAAGGAATATTATATTAATATTTCTTAAATCATGAAGTATGGATAATTATATTATCCTAAGTTCTAAAGTTGGGGACAAGTGGGCCAAAGTAGCTCCCAACATGACACGTGTCAAGTTGGGGACATGCATACATATTGTTGGGACTTAGTTCATTTTCCCATCTTTTCCATCATTCAGACGATTCATTCCTTCCATCATTCAACCATGATGCCATGACCATTTTCACTCACACAGTCAGTTATCCTCCATACTTTCTGTCAATGTACCTAAACATGTATCCATATCCATACTTGTTTGTGTAGCTGGTTAGCTAGGGAGTTGGACTGAAGAAGCGGGTTGTTAGGCCCATGGGATACTGAAGAAGCGGGTTGTCAAGCCCATGGGATATTGAAGAAGCAGCTTGTCAAGCCTGTGAGCAATTTCTCTCTGGGTGAGAGAATTGTTGGGAACTGATTTCCTAAAGGTGCCAAACTACAGATACAGGGCTCTGAGACTTCCTGTCTGGCCTGTTGCTGAAGCCCTGGAAGGGAAGTGGGGAAACCAAAGGAATGTTGAGAAAAGAAGGGGCACACTTCCTGGGATGGGACAGGCATGTGGGGAATGAGATACTGTAGGCTGTTAGTTTGAGTAGGCACCTGTGACAGAGTCTTTCCTGTTTTCCATGAGCCATTAGCCTAGTTAGGAACCCTTTACCCAGGTGGAGTTTAGTCCCAGCTCAGGGGTGACTCACTGTTGAGAGGTTCTAAGGCTAGGAGGTTCATGGAAGGTCTGCACACAATTGGTGATATTCTTACCAAGATAAGTGCCAACTGTGTGATAAATTTACATGCTACATTATTATTTCCATGTTTATTTTTATGGATTTATCTGTGTATGATTTATAACTGTGTTTATAGTAATGGGTATTGCCCGCATATGCTGCATGTATATGTTTACTATTATTTTAGTATGAATCTGTGAATTTACATAATGTATTTGTCTGTCTATGTTTTTATATATATGCTTCCGCAAGAGTTCTGTGTGTATATGTTTTAATTGCATGCAGTTCGAAAAATGTATGTGGCATAGCTCAGTTAGATGTTGGGTGTGTTATAGTATGTTCCGTAGAGAGAATAAAAGAGTTCTCTGGCGTAGCATGGCCTGGCTTGGGTGGTCGTGGATGTTACAAAATGGTATCAGAGCTAAGAAAAGCGTATGAGTAGTGGCATTGCCCGACCTGTTGGTGGCTGGGGATGTTACAATATGGTATCATAGATTCAGTTTTCAACACTAAGCCTGGATGGGACGAGCAATTTAAGTTGAAGCGAAATTTCATGGAGGATTTATTTCGAAGTGGCCAAATTTGGAGTTGCAGAATGTCCATGATAAATTTTAGAAACAATGACGCAGAATTGGGAAAAGCCCCAATTTCTGTTGTTAAATTCACGGGAAAATCGAGAAATTCGGCCAAGTGGTGAGATATTACTAGTTTAATATTTGTTTTAGCAAATTTAGACCTAGAATTGGTCGAATTTGAAGTCACAATGAAGCCATGATAGTTGGAGCGAGTTTTATAATTAAAATTCTCAATTCGTGAATTGAGTTTGAGAAAAAATCATTCCATAAATGTCAACCCACAATGATTTATTGTTGCAGAGGTTGATTTGGTGTTATCGGGGTGAAATTGAACAAATTTCATAGTTGTAGAATGTCTTTGGAAGAATTGGGGAAAAAGTTAAGAAAAAGCCCCAATTTCTGCAGCGGAATTCACGAGGAAGTGACGCGCATAAAAATGAATGTGCACAGGTGGGTGCACTAAAAATGCATGATGCACAGTGAAAATCTTGTGATAGGTAAAATTCGACACTACGCGACAAGATATTGGTGTGCTGGTGCGCGCGCTAAATTTCGGTGCCGCACAGAAAAATGTTAGTGTGCGGATGTGCACGCTAAATTTTGGCGTCACGCGAAAAAATGTTGGTGTACATGACCGCACGATAAATTTAACATTGCGCAGTGTGCACAAACATAATAATGATGTGTGTGGTGTGCGCAGTGTTGGAAGAGCGCAGATGAGTTTTGTTGGTGCACGCGCAATGTGGGTACATGTTGTCGCACGACAGTTTAGTTAGTGGTGCGCGCAGATTTTTGATGCACGGTGGAGACGTACTAAACTCTGGCATGTTGTAGTGCGTAGAGTATAATGCACACAAAATATCAGCGTGCGATACAAAAACTGTGTGTAACAAGTAATAGTGCAAGAACCAAAACTACATGCGGTGGATATTGGTGCGCGACATAAAAGTAGTGCACGCAAGTTATTTCCATGACAGAGAAGTGATACACCATGGTTTTAAAGTGCGCAAAGAATGAATTACCTTGTGTTTTTGTTGTGCATGGTGAATATGGGTGAACAACGATAGAAAACCAACGATTTTCTGCAACATTTTATATCATTTGAACATCATACTTTTGTAGCGCGTTTTTGAGAGACTAAAGAGATTTTTAGCAACTCAAAAACCACAAGATAGATTGTCTCTGAACCTCAAATAAAATATCCTGGAGAGATATTTCTAATGGTGTAAACCATTTGTTAAATAGAGCTTTTATGAGAAAGTTACATCACAAATAGTGGAGGGTAAAGTTTAAGACCCATCTAACTTCAAAGAGCCATAACTTTATGCTCTGGAAACAGATTGAGATGTAGGAGCATTCAATGGAAATATATTGGACCATAGAAGACATTCCAAGAGCTGAATTAAATTTTTGGGTGTGTTAAAAGTGTTTAATATGGCAAAGAAGGTGCCTGTAGCATATCAGTTACAATATGGTATTTTTGCCTAGAACTTCAGTCGGCTGTAACTAACAACCCATAACCCAGAAAAAGGTGAAACTTGGACATAGTGTCCATAATATGTATATGAAGAAACAAAATGGAGATCCCACTAAAATTCCAATGGATTAGGTGCAAAAATGCATATTTACAACGTAGATTCGCGCCAAGTTGAAGAATGAACATAAAAGTTATTGGGCAATTTTCAAATAGCCATAATTTTCTGCTCAAGACTCGGAATTGAGCATGGGAGAAGGCGTTGGAAAAGTCTCAGACAATATAATATAATTGGTCACCCAGAAAATTGATCCGGGCAATCAATTTTCTAGGGAATCAGAATAAATAATTCTGTTATATTATGGAACCAAAATGGTTCATATATTTTCATGAAAATTGTTGAGTCAGTTAACTTGACAAAGTTTTGTTGGCTGCACATTTTGCAAAGTTAAATTTTTTTAGTTATTAACAGGTGAGAAGGTTGAATTTTAGTTAAAATTAAGCAGAGGTACTCAGGGAAAGAGTGCCATGAAAAAATATTTCATAACATGATCAAAAGCCAAGACTACAAAAGTTTAAGGTATGAATCTTGGCGTAGCCATAAAGTATTTGGAAGCCACTACACGAAGTCCTCTCATGTTAGTCAAGTATTCAATGGTATTGGGAAAAGGAATAGATCATGTAGGGAATGAATTAGTGAACACTCCTAAAGAAGCCAATATACAAATTAAGCAATGCATTGGAGTAAGATCTATTATAAAAGGAAGTGAATATCAAGATGATAGTAATCAAATAAAGAAACAAGCTTAATGCATATATGGATAAGAAGTGCATCGTATCCAGGGATTAGCTATGCAATTATAGATTAATGCTTCCCTTATGGTTATCAGAGTGCACAATGGAAGCATGGTATGGAGGGCATCATTATGGAATGATAGAAGTGGATTGTACAAGGCGGGTTGAAATCAGATTGGTCAAGACAAGGGAAAGTAATAGCTAGAAAGAAAATCCAAGTGCTGATATGATCAGTTAAGGAAGGGATAAATCAAGTACCTCAAGAAGGAATTTGGTGTTAACTGTCCAAGGTTACTCATAAAACATGACTGGAAATATAATTGAGTCATGTAAGAGTTGGATCGAAGGGATCCGAATAGTAGTGAAATGTTGAAAATTAATATCAACATAATATGTAGTTGCAAGTCCATGAACATGCTAGGATAATGGAAGAACAATTCATGGGGTAGATATCAAGCAAATGGGAATGCATGAAAACAATCCAAGAGGGAAAGAAAGAATATTAGTAGATATTATTGATTCATTCCAAAGGTATTGAAGATATTTCCACAATAGCATGAAGATATCAAAGTCAAGAAAGACTTAAAAGTGAAATGAATCTCTATAGAGAGTCAGTAAAGAACCATGAAAAGGAAAATGATTCTATGCTTGTTTTTTAATGTAAAAGAGATGGTGCCTAAGAAGAATCCATCTCAAATGGCATGGATCCATGAGTGACATTTACGGGAGTGGAAGTATCACTTGAAACTGTGTTGGTAAATTAAAATCAGTATTAAGTGATTTTAATTAATTCTATGCATCTAGAGAAGGAGGCATATGTGCATCCCTACAGTATGATAAGAGATTGGCTATGCAAGACAAGTTTGAGGCTAGTTGGAAAGTAGTGGAGAAGGGTGGAAGAAAACCCAAATACTAAAGTATTCAGTCCAGAAAGAGCTGAAGTAGTTCAATCCGAAAAATAAATGGATGTTGAATATCCAAAGTCTATAAGACAACATGATGGGAATTATAATTCATCCAAGTATTAGTTGGGATAGATGGATCCAGGAAGTAAATAAAAACTAAAGGTTATTAATAGTTTAGTATTTGGATGGAAAATAAAAGGAAGCCAAGAGTGATTTGGCTAGAAAGTGCCTAGACCAAAAATATTCATGCACAGTGGTTACAGTGAAGAGTACATGAAGATTCAGGAATATGGAAGAATGTTAGACTTCTGGGATAAACAAGGAAACATGATACAGGAAGAAAGAAGTTGCTGCAATTACTGTAGTAGCAAGTATTTTATGGTTGGTTGGGACAACCATAAAGTGAGAATGCTTGTATGTTTGCAAGTGTTGTTGATAATGTTGTTGCACATGGAAGGAAGCAACAAAAACTTGGAATGTTGAATTATAAGGCTGATAAAGAAGCATGAGAACTTCTATTGTCATCAACTAATCAGGTAGCATTAAAATCGTTTAATGGAAGCCATGCAGGTAAGTATCTCTCTTTTGGAAATTATGTTATATAATTGCCAAAGGGAAATCCAAGTAAGAATTCCCCCAAATTGAATTTTATACTACGTTGTATGGTATTGTTTAAGTGCATTGACAACATTAAGTTACCACTAGGTGTGGTAAAGGCTAGAGGCCTGTTATAGTTATAAAATATTTTATCTTTTGAATGCACACACTGACAAAGTAGCATGTCATGTTAATTTGGTTATGAGACAATAACCAAAGAAAAATAAAAGATAAGAACTTGTTATAGGAATGATGCTAAGGAAGCTAGTCATGTATGAGACCAGGACATGGTTGGATATGGCAAGGTATGGTTATAGAAAGGTTATGTGCCACACAAATACCCAATGAGCTTCCTACCTTTAAATAAAACTTGGACTGCAACCTTTTTGCTAACACTATTAAACACTACAAAATTTTATTCTTGGTGTAGTGTTCAGGTAGAAAAGGAAGGCATCCAAGTTATTGTGAAGACAATGGGAAGTGTGTGGAGATGTGTCAAGACATTGGCCATATTTCCAATTTATGGATGGTGAGATGCATGACTTAGATAAAGCTCATTCTGAAAATCAATGCAAAGGTGCATTGAATAAATAGGCATTGAGAGTTGCACTCATGCCTAGTAAGTGGTAGAGTTGCACTCATACATGATGGAAT